>APFE031615155.1:0-20266 GCA_000404065.3 Pinus taeda
ATGCAAATTCAAAGGAGAAGGAGGGGGAAGAGGTAGAGGAGGGGGTGGCAGAGGAGGCGACGAGAGGAGGAGGAGGGGTAGGAAGGATAGGAGGGGGAAGAGGTGGAGGAGGAGGAGGAGAAGTTGAGAGGGGAGGAGGTGGAGGGGGAAGAGGGTGAGGGGGAAGGGAAGGAGCAAGAGGCAGCTAGGGAGGGAGCGGAAGGAGGACGGGGGAGAGGTAGAGGCAAAGGGGGGTGAGGGGCGATGAGGGAGAAGAGGAAGAGGGAGGGGATGGTGAAGATTAAGAGGGGGAGGAGGCGGCGAGGTGGAGAGGAGGAGGGGAAGGCCGGGGAGCGGGAGGTTGGGGAAGTTTGTGGGTGCTGGGGAGGGGAGGGATAAGCGAGCAGGGGAGGAGGTAGAGTCGGCTGGGAAGAAGAGGAGGAGGAGGAAATATAGAGAGGTTGAGGAGGAAGTAGAGGAGGTTGGGGAGGGCGAGGAGGAGGAGGAGGCGGGTGAGAGGGGGTGATAAGAGGCATAGGAAGAGGGAGAGGCAGGGAGGGGAAGAGGAGGAGGTGGATGAGGAGGAGGAGGAGGAGGGGTGGGAAGCGGTGGGAGAGGTTGTTGAAGAGGAAAGGGAGGAAAAGATTACAGGGGGAGAGGAGAAAGGAGAGGAGGGGGGGTAGAGGGGAAGGGAGGGGAAAGAAGTAGGAGTAGAGGCATAGGTGGAGGCGGGGGAGAGGGAGGAGGCAAAGGCGGGATGTGGAGGAGGCAGAGGTGGAGGAGGGGGAACATGGAGGTAGAGGGAGGCGAGGAGGGGGGAGGAAGAGAAGGGAGTTGTGAGGTAGGAGGAGGAGGGGGAGGGTTAAGGGAGGTGGATACAGAGGAGGAGCAGGGTAAGGAGGAGGAGGTGGAAGAGACAAGGAGAAGAGGCGAAGGGAGGAGGAGGAGGGGGAGGCAGTGGGAGAGGAGGGGGAAGAGGTGGAGGTGAAGGAGGTGGAGGAGGAGGAGGATAATGAGGCGATGGGGATGTTGGAGGAGGAGGAGGAGGAAATGGGGGAGGAGGATGAGGAGGCGATGGGGGAGTAGGGGGAGGGGGAAGAAAGTGAGGTGGGGGGGAGGAGCAGGAGGCAACAGGGGAGGGAAGGGAAGGATGAGGGGGGGAGACCCAAAGGTGGAGGGCAGGGAGGGGGGGGGGAGTGGAAGAGGTTGAAGGAAAGGGAAAGGAGGGGGGGGCAAGGGAGGGGATGGAGAATATGCAGAGGGGGAGGAGGCGAGGGAGGAGGGGGAGGGGGAGGAGGATAAGGAGCAAGGGATGAAGGAGGACGAGGTAGGAGAGAGGTGGAGGTGGAGGTGGGGGACAGAGGGAAGAGACAAGGGAGGAAGAGGAGGTCAAGGTGGAGAGTAGGTGAGGAAAAGGTAGAGGTAGGTAGGAGGGGGTGAAGAGGAGGAAGAGGGGTAGGGGGAGGCGAGGGAGGAGTGGGTGGCGGGGAGGTGGAGTGGGGGTAAGGTGTAGGCAAGAGAGGGAGAAGGGGGATCATGAGGAGGAGGACAGGGAAGAAGAGGTAGTGGGGGAAGAGGTAGAGGGGGGGGAGGTGGAGGAAGAGGAGGGGGAGGAGCGTAAGGAAACAGAGGAGGAGGGGGATTTGAGGAGAAGGAGGAGGGCGAGAGGAGGTGGGTAAGAGTCGAACGGAGAATAGGTGGAGGAGGAAGGTGAGGAGGAGGAGAAGGAGGAGGGGGACAGTAGGTGGGAAGAGGCGAAGGGGTAAGAGGTTGCCGGGTAGGGGGTGGAGACGATGTAGGAGAGGAGGGGTAGAGGGAGGAGAGGGGAAGGGAGGGGTAGGAGGTAGAGGGAGACGCATAGGTGGAGGCATAGGAGAGAGGGAGGAGGCGAGGCAGGAGGTAAAGGCGAGAGGTGGAGGAGGCGAGGGGTAGGTGGACGCAGAGGGAGGCGGGGATAGAGAAGGACGACGACAAGGTTATTAAGGAGGAGGAGGAGGGGGACGGAGACATATGTAGACTGAGAATAATTAAGGTTATATTATGTTTTAATTTAATTATCACACAACATTCACAATTAACCTCGGTTCATTTTTTTAATTGAATATGTAAATATCATTGAATGCTGTATTTTTCAAACTCTATATAGATTTTATAAAATTTAGTTTCTATTAAAAATATAAATTTTATACTATTATTAATATGTACTTTTAATTACAAATACAAATATTAAAACTACACGTAACAATGGTCTTATGTTTTTTCCAAATGGTTCTTGTTTAAGTTTGTTATGAGAATTTAGCTAATGTACATTGCAACTCTTTTTGAAATATTGTAATGCAATAGAATTGAAATGCATAACAATAGTGAAAGAATAGCTCTCATAGTGTAGGAACGAGTTTAAAATCTAGGTTATGAGTTTTAGATTGAGGTGAAGTTTCCTATGAGAATTTAGCCAATGTACCCTACAACTCTTCTTCCAAAATTGTAATGTAATAGAATTGTAATGCAATCCACTTGTTAAAGAATAACTAACACAGTGCACAAATGAGTTTTAAATTAAGGTTTTGAGTTTTAAATTAACATTTAATTAAAAATGGCCAAATCAGTTTGAAGTTTACATTTGAGTTTTAAATTAAGATTAATTTAAAATAACGAGGGTGCATACTTATCTTTTAAAGATGGAAGTAAACAACTCTTTGTTGCTAGTGGTTGAAGATTTTTTATTAAGAAGGCTTGATTTCTTCAAGAATACATTAATAAATATTATATCAAGAATACAAATATTAAGAAAAACAATTAATTAAAATAATAAGTACTAAGAATATGTATTTTTAAATAAAGATTAGCATATTAAAACATAATTTCACCATATAATATTAACTAATATATGGAATGGCACCCAATAAATCTATTATTAGTAAAATAAAGTTAATAATATATGTTTAATAAATATATTCCATAAAATTAGATTTACTATTAATAATTATATCTAAAATACAAATATCACACACATAATATAAATATATATAAAATTATACATTATTAGAAAAACTTCTAATATTAATCGAAATAACTATAATATTACATATAAACTTAATTAATAACATTAATAACTAGATAATATTCAAAATATTTTCATAATAGTTACATTTAAGACATTAACAATAATAATAATAATAATAATAATAATAATAATAAAATAATAATTAAAATATAATATTTACAATACAAACATTAACATTAATGTTATGAATAATAAGGTTAATATGCTGAATAATTTCATATAATAATTATTTATGTAATAATATCATTAAATGTAATAATTTAATATATTTCGTTAACTAGTTCAAATTGTTAATGTGGCTAACATAATCATTAATGTTTAAATTTAATTAATTATAATTCATCATTTTCAACCTTATTAAACGCTAACAATTATAGTAGGTAGTAATTAATCATTTATCAATGTATTAAGCCACATGAAGTATTAATAGTTTGATTATTAGCTAATATATAAAACCATAATTTATGAATATCAATACTATTGATTATTTATTAATATTATTACTCTAAAGCCTTAATATAAGTAATATAAATAACAACATATTTTTTATATTAGTCATATAATATATATTAATATTAATGTTAATATATTAATACTCCTATAATATATAGTAATATTATTGTTAATATATTAATATTAGTATTATCATTAATGTTAATCTCACTATTAACATTGATATTAATGTGTGCCTCTTACTCTAAAATATGTGTTACAATTTAATTAGTCATGCCCATTAAAACATGTGTCTCACAATGTAGTTGAACTTTTTGAGGCCGTAGCTATATCGCACTCTACAAATTATTTAGCTTTATATTTTAGTGCTAATATAATAAGCCATAGTTTTGATGTTTATGTCACCTAATAAAACCTCATATCTATATTGTGAACTTTTGCAGCCATAGTTGTAACCCACCCTAAAATGGTTACTATGTAGATATATTATAGATTGTTGGAGCTTTAGAGACATAAGTGCAACATGTAGCCGCCACCCACCCTAAAATGGTTACTATTTACATATATTATAGATTGTTGGAGCTTTAGAGACATAAGTGCAACGTGTAGCCACCATATCTGTTCTTAGAGATAAGCTACCATTGCCCAAGCTAGTTTATTTCCATTTTGTATGTAAGAAGATTTCAGTTCTTTGAAATTAATGACATGAAGTTTTATCTCCTCTTCAAATTTATGTTGATGTTTATATTTTTATTCTGTTGCATTCCTGCATAAGTATAGATAATCATAACATGCACTAGGAGTAAAAGCACTCCTTCCTAAGACCAGTACAAGCACATGTCGTAGTCTAATATTTTGAGTGGTTGTATTGAGGGATTGTTTCTTGGAGAGTGCAATACTTGGAGTTTTTTTGAATGAGGAAAGGTTGAGGAGAATTAAAGATAGAATCCTCTTTTAGAGAGCACAAAAAACCATGTCACAATGATTGCTTGAAATGTGGATCCTTAGCTTAAAGACCAGTAACTTTGGAGGTGACTTCCAACAACCAAATGACACTTGTACACCTTCACTAAACTACTCTCATGTGGATATACTGTAATAAATTATATTAGGTTGGTGCACACTTGATCCATATTCTATTATATTCCTAACTGACCTATCTTATAAAATGGGGAGAGTGTCCTCATTCTAACAACTTAGTCAATAGATCATCCATACCTTCTCTCTGTAATCATATTGTAGCCCCTTTTTTTGTAATGCGAGGGTTGAATATTGTGTGGATTATTGGGAAATATGGTTTCTGTGAGATAAAATTAAGAGAAGTATATCAACATAAGCATTAACATGTTGCATGACCTCAGGATTGTGAGATGAAAGCTTAGAAAATAACTCGAGCACTTAATGCTAATGGAGCTTGTGTCATGCAAGTTTATATAAATCTCATTGAGGGATTTTTTTATGAGAGAAAATATTTCATTTTTTAGATTTTTGTTGTGATTATAGATTTTAGTGTAACCTTTGGTGCATCTAAGACAACTTGGTGAGCTTGGTGAGATGCCTTGATAGCCTACAATCTTGTTGAACAAAAATGTATATGGAAAATGCTCTAGCTAAGATTTAGAAGGACCTATATTGTCTTTTCTAAGGCGCACTAGAAATACATGGTGTATAGCATAGAATGTATAAGGCATTGTATTTTATCTTCATTTATGTTTTAATAATAATTCTACCCTCGTTGTCTAAAATTTTGTCATGTATTTCTAAGGATTTCACATACATTTTAATTTATAATAGAAAAATTAGGTATTTGGGGATTGAGAGTGATGGGGGGGACAGCTAAAGCCACCATATGAGCTTCCAAAATCACATGGAATCTCAATATTCCTTGTATCAATAATGGTAAATCAATGATTTATAATAGACAAATTAGGTATTTCGGAATTGAGAGTGATGGGGGGGACGGCAGAAGCCACCATATGAGCATCCAAAATCACATGGAATATCACTATTCCTTGTATCAACCATGGTAAATCCATTAGCATGTTCAACAACAGTTTTGTCAATATCACATTCATTCATTTATTATATGACTTGAACTTAATAATTAATGTTATATTATGCTTTAATTTAATTATCGCACAACATTCACATTTAACATCGGTCGAATTTTATCCTTAGGTTTTAGGGTTTGGGTTTTAGGGCTTATGGTTTAGGATTTAGGTTTTGGAGTTTAGGGTTTAGAGTTTGTAAGACCTTAATAAATGCTTTCAAGCTTTATGCTTTTGGGTTTAGGGTTTATAGGACATTATTAAATTATTTTAGGGTTTATCATTTAGGCTTTAAACATTAGAATATAGGGTTTGGGGTTTGGGGCTTCCTGTTTGGGGTTTAGAGTTTGGGATTTAGGGTTTCCGGTTTAGTGTTTAGGTTTTAGGGTTTATGGTTTAGGGTTTATGGTTTAAGGCACTCTACTCAAGAAATCAATTCTTCACCTAACTAGTTGAGCTAAGATCATTTGACAAATTTTAATATTTTTTTTTCAACCAAAAAATTATGGGACCACCCAATAGAGCTCATTTACAACTTTCTTTCACAATTTTCACATAGTAGAGCATGTATCGAGAGATTTGGAACCACCATAGTCAGAAACACAATATGAGTCTCTTTCACTTGAAGTATACTACTTCCACACCCAATTTCTATATTCTTACAAAACTTTTGATACATACTTCCCTTATAAAAAAATAGATATTAACATTTAGTAACGAAATGAAGGTATCACATTTGGTCACAATTTTTTGGTTCGTATTACTACCTAAGTGAACTTAAAGTTAAGATGAATTTATGTTAAATTTATTATATGTCATCTTAACATAGTGAAAAAAATTGAGAAAATTAATTTTAAGCTAATAACATAACAAAAGAATAATTTTAGGGATGCAATTACGTGTTTGAGGATTTACAACTTAAGTGTGTGTTTAGTAACACTAATGATGTAGTAATATCCCATCCTCCAATAATAAGTTTGGAGAATTAGTTTTATATGTAGCCCATTATCATATGTGTGTGTGTGGGGTAGTAGTAGTAGTAACTTTTAATGATGATATATAAGTTTTACTTTTTTAATAAAAATATATTATCACATGATGAAAATATCTTAAATGGGGATGTGAGTTAATGCTCTTAGGAAAATTAAGGTTCCCAAAAGTCAAGTATGAATCAATGATACATCTATAATTTTTTTTAAGAAATTAGCTAATACGGGAAAAAAATATTTTTTAATTTGACAGCTATCTAGAAGAACATTTAATTGATAAAAATATTTAGAATTGTGTCAAATTCATTTTTATAGCCTATCAGTCTTTTCATTTAATCTAATTCATCATCCAAAATTTTTTAATAGCCTCTCAATTTTTTTCATAACCTAGAAGAAGGAAATATGAGGAATAGACATAGTGCACACAAAAAAATTCATAGATTGTTCATTTCCAAGCCAAATTATAGGCTAGATAAATATTACCCATGGAATCCAACAAATTCCAAATAAGGAGAATATTGTTCAAAAAATATCTCAACAAAACTCCAACAACCAATAACTGAATCATACCTATTTACTAATGTAAGCATCATTCCAAATCTGCAATTTAATGATTACATCTATATCATTACAAAGATTATAATAAAATTGATAATTTAAAATTAACATTTCAGATCTGTATGACTAGTCCTCCTCGAAATTTATACCCACTCTGAAGTCTCTTAGACAATGACCTTTCCACGATCACAATTTTCTAGCTTCTCATTCAACTCATTTAAGACATAATCGCCTCTAGCAATATTTGATGAACTTCGTATAATTGACACTTCTAAATCTCCCAAAGGACAATCTCGATATTGGACTGTATCTAGTAGTCAATTATCCAGTTGAACTTTCTACCCAAATGGATCTCATTACAATAACTGTTAATTATTCTCTTGAACTCTAAAGTGCAACAATAACCACCAATATATAAATAATTCATACAATTAACTTAGTGATGTGTTTTAAGGACACCGAAGAATGTCAAGAACCTCAAATTTAATTATATTCATGTATTCATCAATTTATTTTGTACTTTTTAGAAAAAAGAAACAACCTAACAAACAAGACAAAGAAAAACCCATAAGAACAAATATAATCACATTCCATAACTAAAGATATAATAATATATATATAAAATCTATATAAATATATATATAGATATATATATTAATATATTATATAATATATTATATATATGACTATATAGAATATATATATATGTTAGAATAATCTTAACAATGTAAATGTTAATGATTTTCATGTTAGTTTTGAAAAGTGTTCATGTCACATCAATTGCCTTCTTTAAAGGACTTATTTTTGACATTTTAAACTTTCTAATGTATTTGGTTTGGACTTTATTTTTAAATGTTGATTATTTAACCAATTTTTAAATTCTCTTATTCCTCTTCATGTTTTTCATCCTTAGATATTTGGTTTTTAAGGCTTTTCGATTTTTTGTTTTGTTTTCGTTTGCACTGTTTTCTATAATGAAAATTTTAATTTTTTTGCAAAGTTAAAAAAAAAATTATTTTGAGATTATGATTTTTTTATATTTATATATCGTTAATTAATATTTCAATACACAACAAATAATTGTCACCAAAAAATAATAATTTAAAAAACTCCACAGAAAATACACGTTTTCCATATAGATATAATTAAAAAAAAACATCTATTTTAGGACATTTTCGCTAAAATCCCACATTTAAAAAAAAAAAGAGAAAAAAATTTGTTGAAGATTTGAACAAAAAAAAATGAGAAATAACCAATTTTATGAATTTTGTATAAAAAAATGGTATTTGAAATAATAAATTTCAAAAAAAGATATATTTTATGTAAAGGAAAATTAACATAGAATTAAAAAAAACAATGAAAACCTTACATATAAAAAAATTTAAAAGATAAAAAATACAATTAAGTTATAAAAAATCCATTAGAAAAGAAAAATATAATATTGAAAAATAAATTTTATTAAATAAACAAGAAAGAAATGTTGGCATAAATATAAAATTTTTAAAAAAAATAAAAATAATAATAATAATTATAATAAAAAGAAACCATGTCAATGTGAATAAAATTAAATTATATATAAAAGAAAAAAATCACTATAGAAATATATATATTTAAAAAAAAGATCCTTTTTTGGGCTTCTTGGAGGGCTTAACTCGATTCTGAGAATCGAGTGAGGGGCTCGTTTGATGTTATGAATCAGATGGAGCCCTGGCCAATGGTTGAAGGCGCCACAACCCGGGGCTAGCGGTGCAGCGATGGAGCCCTACCTAGGGGCTCAACAAGGCATGGCCTTGTGTAGGCAAAGCTACGTGCACCTTTGCTAGTCGAGGGTTGTGGGCCTGTTGGCAGGCTTAATCCAATTCTAAGAATCAGATTGAGCTTGCCCAAGGGCCCGAAGAGGAATTTTTATTTTAATTTGTTTATAATAATCATAATTTATTTTATAACATTTTTTTGTTTTATGGTTTTTTTTCTTTAAATTTTTAATAAAAATATATAGACTTGTAGTTGACACAAATTGGTTAGAAGAATTTCCACCACCCAAGTGCCTCCGATGCCACTAAATCTCAAATCCAACTACATTAGGTTTCATAGAAAATATTTAATTACATTTCTAAAAGAACTTATGAAATTTATTTCCTAGTTAAGTAAAATGGACAACAATCCTACTCTAATAATAGATAGAAAAAATTTATGGAAGACACAAAAGGACAAAAAGCATCCAAATGATTACAACAATTAGACAACTCTGCATAATGAGAATATAGGTGGAGATACAAGAAAACCATAATAAGTGATTCATATGTGAAAATATTTTGAATGGAAAAGGAAAAGGATCAATAAACCAAATTAAATAGCAGCAGTGAAAATTATTGACCTCTTAAAATAAGTAGAAAATGAAAATGGACAGAATATGAACCAAATTCGATATCATATGCATTAATAAGATTATTATGCTTCTCTTGAACATAATTGCTACTACTATTTGTGAAAATGGTGCCAACTTCATTAAATGTAGGTTTTGTACCATTTTTAAGGTGATAGTCTTTCCCTTACTTATAGGAGTTGTCCTTACTTCTCAATAAAGATCAAACTCTAAATATGGAGGAATTCCATCCTCATCTAAAATAAGTTTGTTGTTATCGTCAATTATTTCTAACACTCAAGTTCAAGTTACTGAGAAAATTTTGATACCACCACATAGAAAAAGAACAAGGGGGAGAGTCAATTGGTTTAAATTTTAACTTTAAATGTCCTATCCTAAGGTTTCTTATCCCAATGACGATCAACATTTTCTAATATAGCAAAACTCCTTCCTTATCTTGAGTTTTAGCATTTACATCAGAGCTCTTAGCATCAACTATAATAGTCTCACAAGTCAACAACTTCACAAAGACCTACATATTACTTGGGATATGAAGGAAAAGAAGAAGGGTACATTCTTCCAAATATTATAATCAACTACGCTTCTATCATCTTCATGATCACGCCTAGCGAAGATCAACCTTCGATGATTTGGAGCAATTGCTTGTCTTAATTTTTAGCTTTCGCATTATTGACAATCTCTGAGCTATCAACTTCATAAGTAATTTTCATGTCGGTTAGAATTCTCATATTTTCTTTCCACCTTCATAATTAATTTTCATCCTGGGTAGAGTTTTGAGATCTTCAAGATTTTTTTTAGTCATGGTAATGTGAAATATATCATGAGGTAAGAGTTCTGATGCTCATCTTAGTTTACTAGCCATTTTGTTTATATTTCTACACTAATTCCTACCAAGATCAAAGACCTTGCCTTTCATTGTAAAGATTAGGACACACATATTTTCACTTACCTCTTTTAAAACTTCTTAAAAATCGTTTTGCAAATTTGTCAAGATGCTACACTACATACATATTCCTTTGCAATTTAGAGAGAAAAATGATATTAATATCCAATAAATTTATATAACTATTAGATAAAATTAAAAATAAATAAAATAATATGATATGTTAGACAAACTCTCGAGTGCTTTGAACACCCTGTTTCAAACATCCTCAAAAATAGATAAAATATTAAAATGAAAATTAAATCCACACTAAATTCTAAATGTCAAATCCATAATAATGTGACTAACGAAATGGAATAAATAAAAAATCGTAAAAGCATGAATTGAAGCCTTATTGGAAATATGTGCGTTGGAAAGATGTTTGTTTGAAAGGGAAAAAAGCAAGCATTAATGGAAAGAACCACCAAAAAACAGAAAAAACCAGAAGCATCCGTCGAACATAGACCAAAAAAATCATCCGCCAAATATTTCAAAGAGGCGTGGATTCGATCAAAATTTGAAAAAGCGTGGACTCTCAATTGAAGAGAGAGCATGGAATCCGGAGGAAGTAGCGGTGGTAAAACTCTTGTAGCCATTGAAGGGAAGTGTGAAATCCCTATATTAAGTCTTATCATTTTTCCAACATCTTCCTTTTCCTTTGTCCATATCGATTGTGATTATTCTTGTGTGTTTGGCTATATGTGTGGTTAGAGTTGGGTCTATCTGTGTTGAGTCTGTGTGGGATAGAGGAGGAGGCTGAAAAGAGAGGGGAAGAGGAGGAAAGATGAGTTTTTTACCGATTTTTTGGGCTCAAAGAAATCAATTATCTCTAAAAATTGGTGTGGATTAGATTCTTTTTAAGTTCAGTGTTTTTGTTCATCTCTCCCTTGTTGTAAGAATTAATTCCATTTCATAACTTTTTATTTTTGTTTAGTGCAGTGTAAATTATTGGAGTGAACGAAGTGTTGACGTTGCATGAAAATGATTGAAATATGGAAGGAAAGAGGTGGTTGACATTGTTGTTGTTCAAGGAATTCCAATTAGCTTGTTGAACGTGAAATCGAATCTCAATTCTAGGTATATAGAGATGGCCCTCTATATCTCCTTTTGATTAGTTGAGACATCGTGCTTTAGCCAATTTTATTGAATTTAAGGCTCTCCTTCCTCCTCAATAATTTGTATTAAATTTAATTTTTTCTTTATTTTTTCAATCATCCTCAATAATTTTTATTACAGATAATTTTTCCATCATTCCCTCAAGAAGTTTCCCCTTATGAATTCAAGCATCACTAGATTTTTAATGACTTTTGATAGCTTTGTATTTGGGTTTAATCTATTGTGTATTAGTTTATATTCTGGTTTTCTAGTATAAACTCTTCTTTATTAGTTTAACCCATTATTTTTTTCTAACATGACTTGTGGTGTATTGTGTTCTTTTTTTGTTTAATCTGTAGGTTTTTCCCTTTTGGGTGTAAAAATATACATTTTCGAAAGTGGACTCCTATTTGTTTTCATTATTTAAATATGTGATAGAAAGATTTATTATTTTTATATAAAAGACAAATTGATAATCTTCAAAACAAATTGATAATTTTCATTATATCTTATTAAAAATAAACACTTTTCTCTAATATTTATGTGGTATTTCATGCAAATTCATTTACGGGAGGTATTTCACCTTGTTGGACACCTAATCCTAAATGGGTTAGTGTGGAAGTCGAATGGACAAAAGCAGTCCAAGGGACCTTGGGATGTGAATCCCAACGGTCACCACATGTACTATAAATGTGTATCATTTGTGAATAAAAATTGAATTGCATGCTTTATCATTTATATCTTTCTCGCTCCCCATGTGTGTTTAACATGGTACCAGAGCAGGCGATATCCTGCCCTGCTGATATTTGAACCATTTGTTTTATGGTTTCTGCCATTACTTATGAATATTTCCTCAGCTAAAATTTAGCTACCACCTGACCAGCATGGCCTGCTTTCTGCTCCTCTGTCCACTGCCTGAAGAAAACACAGCATGACAAGAAACGCTGCCTGACAAGAACGACTGAAGGAAAGGAAATGCTGCCTGACAAGAACGACTGAAGGAAAGGAAACACTGCCTGACAAGAATGCCTGAAGGTTTTGTACCATATCTGGTCTTTCCATTGTTGTCTAGTATTTGAAACGATTTTCTGGTATTAGAAACCCTGTTGATATCTGTACGTTGTTTGATATTTGAGCAGATATGAGCGGATGTGAAACACTGTTGATATTTATATTGAAACGTTGTTTGATGTATGGAGTGGATATGAAACGATGTGGTATCTGTATTAAAACTCTGTTTGATGTATGGAGCGGATGTGAAACGATGTGCTAGTATTAAAACACTGATGTGTATTTCATTGTTTGATATATGCAGATGTGTATTGTAGTGGTGTATGTGAATCAACCTCGGCCCATACGCTGTCCTTCATGGTATTCATTACAATGAACATGGAATGCTGTTAATATATATGAAACGGTATCTGAAAATTCTTCAAGCTCTTCTGGTTATATTCTTGTTTGCAGAGCGTGGTGATATCATGGTGTGAACTAGTGTTGCCAATGGTCTGTATTTTAAAGTCAGAACTGGTAGTCCTTCTGGCGTGAAGGCAAGCCATTGATTCATAGAAATGCAAGGCAGATTTCATTTTTCTCTGGGCTATGAATGGTTTTTCTATTGCAATTATTGGTGATATCGTTTTGGGTTCCATGTCAATGACAACATGTGAGGTAGAGGATATGTAAGATTTGGAATTGGAATTCGTGGAAGGGAGTGAACTACTTTGTACCAGATAGTATGTCCTTCGCTGATCACTAAAGGGATGTTCAATTCTGGGCAAAAATAAAATTAAAAACATATTGGCATCAACCACCAAGAAATACACGGGATCACAACTGGGCTAGTACAGAGCCATGCCAAAGTTTTGAAGATGCGTGAATTTTATAGAATATATGCACATGGGATGCGTGTATATGAGTGAATTCTATACATGTGGACAGAGCGGATGAACTAGAGATCGTTGATCAAAGGGCGTGTGCGTATGGTTTCATTGGATCGTTGAAAAGGTTACGTGGTGTAACACACTGATGTGTTAAAGAGGTCCGAAGAAAATTGGTTTAAACATAATGGTTAAGAGGTCCCAAGTGAAATTTTATTGATGTCTTAGTAATGGTACTAGAGTATTGATCATTTTTGGAGGAGTTTTCCCGTGCTTTCTCTATCGGTGGGCTACTGAAAAAGAATTCTACAATTGCCTTTGCACCATGACAAGCTCTCGGCCAGAACTATTTACTGTTGCAGAACAAGTGTGCCTTGCACCTGCATGTCAAATACTGTAGAAGTACAAGAAAATGTTACGTACTTCCTTAGGGTTATGGTAAGAGTTTCAAGTCAAACATTACATGAGATCAACTACATGGATCATTGCCGAACCTTCTATAGTAATCATCTGTAAAGAATGGATGGCTTAGAGCTTCTCGGGCAATCAGTCGTTCTGAAGGCTCGAATTTAAGAAGGTTTTCGGGCAAGTCTGACAGCACACCTGCCGAATGGTCTACATGTTGCATCACTAAGTTCCGCAGTCGTGACACCTTTCGCACTGCTCTAATGCTTTCCCTTGAGGCTGCTCCTTTAGGCCAATTCAATCGTGTAGCCCGTCTAAAGTATTTTTCCGCTCGTCGGTCTGCCTTCTTAATCATATGTTGAGGATTTTTCCCGCGCTTTCTCGCCCTTTGATTCATCCACATCAAAACCGATTTTTGAACACAGTCACCTTTAGTCAAACACATGTATAAGTTATGAGAGCAGTATTGAAGCCACCTCGAAGCAGATTTGGTCTTGTCCATGGAACAATTTGAAACAACCTCTGAGTGAAGTGATTTTTGAAGAATCCGTAGAGAAGTTTGTGAAGAGGTTTGGAATAGACTTTGGTGGATCCTTGATCAGCATTATGAAGTGAATTTGAAGCAATTTTGAAGACATTTTTGGAAGTCATTCTTGGAGCATTTTCTTGTAGAGATTTTGGAGTAGTTTCTTGTAGAGATTTTGCATGATTTCCATAGCAGCCAGACGCTCTGAAGTTTGAAGTTGAGGACAGCGCTCATCTTCACATTTATATATTTTTTTTTCATTGGTATATTCCAGTTTAATAGTGATTTTACACTCCAGTTCATTCTTGAAACGAACTGTGGACTGTTCATTTACCATGTGCCCAATTGTACCAATGTTTATTGTAGCTTGACGCGAAATGACCTCTGTAGAAAGTGAATGCAACTTGGTAACATCCAGCTTACTCAGGTCCTGCTCCATCAACCATTTTCGCTACATTATTGCCACTTGAAAAGCCCTTACAAGATCTTGTAGTAAGAGTACAATATTATTTTTCTGTTGTTGTTGCTTCAGTTGTGTTTTTTTAAGTAACATTGAAGAAAAATGGCCAGAACCAGTGAAGTATTAGAGTTCATGAAAACTCTTATACAATCTATTGTTGATGAAACATTACAAATCAGAAAAGGATCTATCTCAGAAATTCAGACATGTTTGCAAAATGCACAAGAAAAGATTGATTTTTTGCAGCTTGAATCACAACTACAGCAAGAAGAGCTACATCAAAATAGACACCATTCTGAACCTGTTTTTGTTCAGAACAGTGAGACAACCACCCATCAGCATAATGTTACAGTTCATTCAGATTTAGTACCAAATAAAGCAACAGTTGTACATGCAGATGCATAAGTTCAGTCTACACTTCCCAATCCCATCATCAGACCTTGGGAACAGCTTGTCCACAACAAGCACATAACTGGTCTTGGATATGACAAGGACTTGTCCTTTCATATTCCAGACTATGCCAAACCCATTCAGTTTCAGAGTGCTGGATTCATTTATGACAGTTCACCTGCTCCTCGTGACAGTTCACCTCCAGCTGTTCCAGACTCTGCTCCTCTTCCACAGCAACAACAATAACAGATCGTGAAATGCCAACACTGTGACCGAGTTGGCCATCTGAAAGATCACTGTTTTGATCTTCATCCATGTAAGCATTGTCATAAAACCAGTCATTCTTCACACAGATGCTTAAGCAACAAACGTCCTGCAAGAACAAAGATTCATCTAGGATGGATCGCTTTTTGGCAATGGGCATCAACAACCAAGAAGATATTCCAAACACATGTTAGAACTTGTTCCAGAAAATTGAACAGTCTTGCAGTTGAGTTTTCTCCATCTTCTCACCTTGTATCTGACAGGGGGGGAAATGATGGTCATCTACAAGCTTCAACTCCACATCAAGCGAGCCTGAGCCACAACCTGCCACACCAGTTTCAGAGTTGTAGCCAGAGACACAGATGTCCGTGAACATGCCTTCAATACGCAATTTGGAACACTTCCTCTAGCAGAAGACTTCAACTTCTTGCCAGTTTTGGAAGAGTTCTGGAGACAGAATTAAGAACGCTTCCTCTAGCAGAAGACTCCAGCTTCTTGCCAGTTTTGGAAGAGTTCCTGGAATTGCATTAAAAATTCCAGAGTTGTTGGTCATCCTTAAACCATCACAGGTTGAGACTTCCCTTTTCAGGTTGAAGTTTTACCTTTTATGCGGGGTGAGACCTCCCTTTAATGGTTGAAGGTTTCCCTCTTTAAAACAATAGGATCACTTCCTCTAGCAGAAGACCAGGGAAAATTTTAAGAACCCCCCCTAAATTTATAAGTATAATAAATGGGCGGATCTCCATGGTATATAGGAAAAATGGAAGGCGATTTTATCAATAATATAATATGTATATATAATTTGGCGAATCCTCCAGCATGGCGAATATTTAACAATTATAAAATATGTAGATCTTGGAATTAACATGGGTTATCATAAACCTGGAAGCTAAAATTACTAGTAATTTATAAAAATTAATTAAAATTAATAAGTTGATTTTAATTTTATTTTTTATTTTAACCAAGTTAAAATGTTTAACATACATTAAATTACAACATCCATTTTTACTCTTATCCACCAAGCCCCGAGAGGGATCAAATATTTTTTCACTCTATGCTAGTTTGCATATCACGATATTTGATACCTCTCGGGGGTTAGTAGACCCAGAGTAATAATGGATCTATGTTGGTTTAATTCCCCGATTTAAATAGGCTACATTCCAGGTGAATACCATGGGTCAATACCATGTGCCATTTTAGTGAATACCATGGGTCAATACCATGTGCCATTTTTATTTTTATTAATACTAATATTAGGGTTAATAATGTTTTCTTTGCATGGTATTAACAACAATCTAATCCATGGTATTTGTCCCATAGTATTTTTCCCATAGGTTTCACCTAAATATAACACATTTTTTGAGTGTTCGTAAATATAAGGTGACTTATGGATTAAATATAAAAAAATGTTTTATTTGTTTACCATACCTCTCGTTGATTTATATTTTTATTAATTTACCGTACCTCTTTTACAAATATGGTATTTGCCCTATGGGATTCACGTAAATAAAACCTTTTTCTTATAACTTCATAAATAGAACGAGGGTTATGGACTAAATATAAAAAGAGGTATTATATATTTACCATAAGTCTAGTTATTTATATTTTTATTTATTTACCATACCTTTTGAGTAAGTATAAAAGATGTTTTATTTACTCTCGTTGATTTATATTTTTATTAATTTATCATACCTCTTTTACAAATATTGTTTTTACCCCATGGGATTCACTTAAATAAAACCTTTTTTCTTATAACTTCATAAATAGAACGAGGGTTATGGACTAAATATAAAACTAAATATAAAAAGAGGTATTATTTATTTACCATACGTCTAGTTTATTTATATTTTTATTTATTTACCATACCTTTTGAGTAAGTATAAAAGATGTTTTATTTATTTACCATATGGCCACTTTACTTATACTTTTATTTGTTTACACCCTTGACTTTTGGAGTAAAGATAAAAAAATGTTTTATTTTATTTATATTTTTATTAATTTACCGTACCTCTTGTATAAATATGGTATTTGGCCCATGGGAATCACTTAAATAAAACCTATTCTTGAAAATGGGCGAATGGATTCACTTAAATAAAACTTATTCTTGAAATTGGGCGAATGGAAGGTTGTAACTCCTAATTTCAAGGGATAAATTTATTTTTTTTACACTCTCACTTAAAATAAGGTAGTCTATTTTAGGTGATTTGTAAAAATGTACTATGATACAAAATATTCGTCCACTAAAAATCTAAAACCCCTTAATTTCGCCAAAGGGAGAACATTCGCCCCTAAAATAATCTATGTAGAAGACTTCAGCTTCTTGCCAGTTTTGGAAGAGTTCCTGGAACTGCACTAAGAGTTCTAGTGTTGGTGGTGAACCTTAAACCACCACCCTTTATACCAACATTTCATAGAGCACATTCAACCTAGTGCTACCATGAATATTTGCACATTTTGTATTACAGTTCTCTTCTTGGACTCATACATAACCCTTCGGATTAAGGGGGGGAATGTTGGACACCTATTCCTAAATGGGTTAGTGTGGAAGTCGAATGGACAAAAGCAGTCCAAGGGAAATTGGGATGTGAATCCCAACGGTCACCACATGTACGATAAACGTGTATCATTTGTGAATAAAAATTGAATTGCATGCTTTATCATTTATATCTTTCTCGCTCCCCATGTGTGTTTAACACACCTCCTAGTTTTGCTGAAAGGGTTTTTTTGAGAGTATATATTGATGTAGTTATATATTAATCTTTCCTTATCTCAAATACTATAAAAGAATTATGCACACAATTATTAATATAAATATTTTTTATTGAAAGGGTTAAACTCCTTCCTAGTTCTCAGGAAGGATGGGGCACCATTTTTCTTTCAGTAGTGTAGTTATCTTTGTTTGTGTTGAATACTTTTATTTAAACTAATACCCGTCAAAACATATTTTTTTAAAGATACATTTACTTTACAGCATTTATATTTGAGTCAATGATCATCCATTCATATTATAACACTTATCCCATTCGCATCTAACTCATAACACACTTACATTAAAAAAAAAATCTATATATTTTTTCTAGAAAAATATAAATTATACAATCTTTCAGCATGCATTGAAAAACACTAAATATAGTTATACTTAACAGACCATTCATATTGGTTTTTCTTTTTTTTTGGTTTTCATTTTAGTGATTTTTAAAGCTTTTTATATTGTATTATTTATATTTTATATAATTGTATAAGGGTATACATATATAATTTAATGTATTTATGTATTTATGTTCATATATCTGTGCGTGTGTGTTTAGTTGAATTGTGTGTTTTCTGTTCTGAAATTTTATATCTATATGTCGGTGGTCCTAATAATGATTATTTTCTTTTGTATTTTGACACCAATTTTTATATAGTGTGTTTGCTTATTTGGTCTAGTATTTTGTATGTTTATTTAATTAAAATCCCATATATATGTGAATGCTTTTATCAATGTTTATTTATGAATATTTGTATGTAGGGAGTACTTCACCACCGTGTTTAAATTTCCACCATGTTTAAATTGGCGTAATCAACAACTGATTCCCATGAAATGGACTAACCCATTAAGGAAGATATATCATGGCCAGTTCAACATTCACAACGGAGAACTCAACCTTTCTCAGATGATAGCGATAAAACTCAACCTTTGGGACGTATGAGGCAGTTTCAACTTGTGAGGCTTTTGAACAAACAATTTGGTTATGTCTCCAAGCATTTTTGGAAACTCGTTGATGGAAGAGGAGAGGAATAACTAGGAAGAATTGTCAATGTGAATATGAAATCGAGGCATGGGGATGGAGCTTCTGCATATGTTATGTGGATGAACAGAAGCTAGCTCTTATTTTCTTCTGGAAAATGGTCAGGAAAATTAGCCGAGACATGCGAATCACCATGCGATTACTCCTCCCTATGGATTAGGGCTGAATACATGGGTATGCTGCTTGATCCTCATGCACAGTCATTTTTTCCGAGTGTGTTACATATTTTTTGTTCACTTTCAGGATGGGATGAATGCCGGTTTCAGTGTCTGTTTTTATTGTTTTCGGAACTGTCAGTGCCTGTTATCCTTATTGCATGGGAAACATCCAGGAGAGATCGACCTTGTTACGCAGTAATTTGTCACCGTTGGTCACCGTCCGAGTTACCCCTGCTTTCGCACACTGGAGGACGCATTTATGGACCTGTGACCAGTGACACAACTTAAAAACACTTGCATTGGATTCTCCTAAGTATGAACTTCAAAATCCCTGAAGACACCTTTTGAAGATTAGCCCTAAAAAATGCCCTTTTTCCATTAGCGCGGGTCCACAGTGTCTAACCCGCGCCAATGGCTCAGTTCCTCCAAAGAGGGCGCGCCCATGGACGCTCTGTCACAGAACAAAGACCGTGCCACCCAAAATTGGTCATGATTTTTGGCCAGCGCGCACTGAAGTGTTTTTTACTCCATTGTTCATGCAGTTCTCTGGGGAAAAATCCCATGGAAGTGGTCGAGTGTCGTCTTTTTCATCCATGAAAACCCAGTTCAAAGGCTATTCTGGGACAATGCCAAATCTTCAGTAGGTGTCCGGATACAATGAATACTTCCTCCTCCTCCATCTATAAATGACTGTCACCCTGCATTGAATCAAAAAAGTTTTGGAGAGAGCTAAGGTGAGCTAAGATTATGCTGGATTGATAGTAAGAATTGAGAGCCATAGAGGAGTTATGTTGCCGAAGTATTGAGAGAGGAAGTCACTTTGCAAGGCATGTTTAGCTGCTGACCCAGTTGGAGGAGATTTCAACGTCAGGCCTCTTTGGTTGTAATCCTTCTCTTCTTT
>APFE031615156.1:1486-19885 GCA_000404065.3 Pinus taeda
CTTTGAAGCTTGCATGCCTCAATGGCAAGTTTCTCACTTTCGGCGACAGGTTTACATCAATGGCCTTTGACCGAGAGAATTTACGTGGTGTTCGATGCAAAGTCCTTTTTCACACCACGTGAATTGTACTATAGTACCTTGAGGGTCATTGTCTTTATTGGTGATTCTTCTCGCGCCTGTTAACAGCTTACATCATTGGCTGGTAATCAGGCGATGTATTTCCATGTTCGACTCCAGAACAATTTTCACATGGATCGACTTGCACTTCGAGTGAAGATTGAACGAGTTTTGAAGACCCTGGATCTAGTTTCATCCATCCGGGCTGCGATATATTCAGGAATATAAAGACATCAAGTGTACATCATTGTCGAACAGATGATCATCCAAATCAAAGGATGAAGTGTCCATATCATCAGTCTGTCACACACATGATTGTCTGTCCTATGTACATGAAAATGAATTTATAAAGCTGAGCATAGGAATGCCCGCCTCGGCTAGATCATGAAAAAATGTTGTCAAAATAATGTATTGTATTGTATCTTATTACAGGTCGCCTCCTAGCTCGGAAAAACTTCGGATCCTCATAGTAAATCATTTCACCTGACATCAGAAAGATTAACGACCTCATGCTTTAGGGGGAAACTATTAGAGACATTTTTTGGCACTTCAACCCCAATCATAAATATCCATAAACTGAGGGATCCTAAGTCCCTAAAAGTGTTGTTGCACTACCTAAAGGAACAAGGTTAGCTGATTACATCATCTCCCAAAAGTTCTCCACTGAAAACTGCTCATAAATGTTCAAAACTGGACCATACTGAAAGCCCAGTGCAGAGGGTACGATGCATATCACCTTCCCAATGTACAAGGTGTGATGCATACTGAATTTCTCCTCTGTAGGTTGCGATGGTCAGGAATGAAAAATGGCAGGGACAAAAATGAGAGGTGGAAGATCATGGAATCTTCCAAAATCTTCCCCTCTGACACTTGCCTCTCTATTTTCGACCAGGGATGAGTAAGAGATCATCATTCTCCAAGTGGAAGCAGGAACTATGAGAGAGAGGAAACTAATCAAGATCTTAGAAGATGACTCACCTCTCTGTAATCATCTATATATGGATCCCTCATCACAGAGATCTAGAGGCTGGAATTTTTCGTCTTATAGAGAAGTGTTGTTGGATTTCTAGTGTACATTCATAGTGTTGGGTGATATAAGATTTGCTTGAGGTGAAGAAGGGATTCCTAGCTGAAGGATGATGTTGGATCAGAACATATGGTTGTAATCCTCTTGCTACTTTTCATCTTAATAAAGCTATTCTATTTTTCTTCCATATTCTTGTGTACTTGTTTATATATGCATTTATATGGTTAACATACATCTGGTCCTGTGTTATTTATGAATATAGACCTTTGTTTCTTCGATAGTAGTATGTTGTTGTGATTCCACAGGCTCTCTTTGAAGCTAGGCAGGCGAAGAAGGAGCGGCGAAGCTCTATCAAGAAGAAGAGGAAATCAAGCACAAGACTAAGGTTGGTCTTCTTGGTTCTCCTGTTGTCTATTTTCATAAAAGAAAATGAAATTAGACTTTACTTGTTTGTTTCTAAGATAGCCACCCATCTTAGTGGGAATAGCAGCATCCGAGTGGAATCTATTCCCCGTAACAATAGTGTACATGAAAGTTGACGATAAAACAATTGAAAGAGGAAGAATTCATGAAACAAATGCTTGCAAGAGAATTTTTTTTACAGCCCTCAATTGCGAAGGTTAGGGAGAAAAATGGCATATAACAGTTCCTCACTCTCACCAATGCCAAGAAGGTGCTGAGAAAAATGGACCGTTGGTGAAGAATCAATAGCTGAGATAGTAGCAGCTATTGGATGAGTCGCGTCGACACGAATAAATAGATTTCTCATCTCAGGGTGAAGATCAAAATGTTTAATCCTCAGTTGTAAAGAAGAAGAAGATGGGGTATTGTTATGACTATTGCCAATATTGAAAAGATGGACCAGACATTAAGATTCTTGGAAATTTCCATGGCATGTAATTCACTGGCCCCACACATTTCGACCCTCCCTACCCAAATCAATTGTTGTTTGTAAGTAAACAACATTATTGTTTTTTGTCAGCATTATTCATTACGGAGCAACACCCTCCCAAAATATGACTGTGGTTTCTCGGATTTTCAAATGCAGGGGTTTCCACTGATATTTTTGCAACTCTGTTGAATTTAACCTCTAGAAAGCTCTATTCATTTCTCACACATCCTGACCTTCAGATCCTACCAAACTGTCTCTGAAACCCAGTGACCTTTTCTCTCTGCAAAGCCACAGTCGAAGGTGACTCACAATTCGCCAAGCAAACGGCATCCTACCATCTTTTCTTTTCTACAACAACTTTTCCTCCAGCACATTCATCATCTCATATTTGTTTCCGCATTATGCACGAATAAGTGCAGAGGTTTTAGGTTCATGTGCATAAAAATTTTCAATAGCTTATTTGACTTAAAAATTCTAATTAATGCCATAGTTAATCACAGATCTTCTTCTTTGTCGTTAACTATGGAAAGGTTCTCTTACAACAAAAATATACAAATGTTAGAGAAAATGAAGCTATCACCCATGCTTAAAAAAAAAAACATTTTTCAAGCTACCAATTGAGGTTAGTCATTTGCGGCCCAACCGAAGCTTTCTTTTTGAAGTAAAATTTGATGATTTTAAAACATCTCTCATTTGCATCCCAACCAAATCCTTCTTTTGAAGTAAAATTTTATGACCAAATCGTTCACTTTGAAGTAAAATTTTATGATTTTAAATAAGCTATAATAGAGAAAAATACATGGAAAAAACTATGGACTATCACAAGTCAATGTCAGAAAACCTAGAGTGTTTATAAAATGTTTACATACATTACATCATAATATTTATGTTTTTTATAGAAGAAAAAAATCAAGGCATCTTTGTTTAAAATAACTCATAAAGAACCATGAGAACCAATCGTCAATGTTAAGGTCATCACTTACCTTAGGGAGTCTAACTCAGAATACAAACATGAAGACCACCGATGAGACAAAGCAGGAAAATACCAATCAACCAAGTAGATATGAAGAGAGCAAAAAAACAAAACAGAGCCTCCTTCAGATTGTTTTCAGAACAGAGCATTGCAGACGAGCATGCCTACGCCTCAAAAAAAATATTCGCCATGAAGAGAGTTGCAGATCAGATGTTCATAAAAACTTATCCCAAGAAATATGGAATGGGAACACTTGGACAAAGCATTAACAGAATGATTTTTCTCTCTAAACAGCCGCTAGAATGAGATGTCAGCAAAAGAGAGGAGAAGTGACCTAGTTATCTCCACCCAATTAACTGAGGGGACCACAAGAGCTTTGGCCCCCTAAATGCATTGGATGATTGTCGATGCATCTCCAACAACAAGCACCTTATCAATTTCCAGCCAAAGGGAACACTGTAGTAGCCCCCAAAGAGAAACCAATTCAGCGTTGCAATTGAAACCTACTCCTCCATAGTAGAAAAAATTATACGCCTTTGAAGGCGTAATCCATATATGATCCCCACATCCACACTGATCCCTGGAAGAGGCCCAATAGAAAATATGATAGGGAACTTTTCATCCAAGCCTAGAAATGAAATTGACCAGGATTAAGACTTGTGATACAAGAGTCCAATCTCTAAGAACTAAGAAATGATTTGAAGACAAGAGGATTGAATTTTGGGTTGCTTACCCTAGGAAGTGAAATATTTGCAAATTCCCCAAATCCCCCAAATGATGTAATGAGGTAGATCTCTATAATAACTTTAACAAGCTGACTAGGAGTTCAGGCATAGAAGGATAGAGGAGTAGTTCACCTCAACAAAAAATTTCAGGTACCTTAATATTTCCTCGCAAATGGCCACCGCCAAGGGGTAGTGAATAAAGAGATAAGAACAATATTCAGAGGCCAACTATCACATACCCACGTAAGCATAATATATATAGAATAAAAAAATTATTGGAAATAAACATTACACGTATATGTACTAATAACATTGACATATTGAAAGAGTTTTGTACATTAGTTTTATAACTTCTACTTTATCCACATATATCTATAGGTTGATTTAGTGAATTCGATTAATGATTTGATACAATCATTTATGCCTTATGAGGTTGTTCTGAGGGTTGGTGGCCGCTCTTATTAAAATCCCATAGAATTTACTTTTCCAGTAACTGATTTACCACTACATTCAATGTTTTGGGTCACGTGACTACCTAGGCCCAATAGTGGAATGAACCATGAATCCTCCATTGCTCTCCAACTGGCCCTCCTAGCCTTGGTATGTGTTCTTAATCCACGGATGCTATTGCCGCTTACCATTGGATGGAGGAGGTTTCTTGTGCTTCCCAATGCCTCCGTTGTAGCCTATCTCCTCAACATACACTGCTCTTGGCCATTACTTATCCTTCACGGGTAAGATTGGTTATGTTGCTTTTCCTTTCCCTCTAACGTGGTTGTTTTTTGCATAGTTAGTTCGTTTACCGTTCAGGTTGATGCTTTTGTTTATCGATGGGCTTAGCTTCTGCAGAATTATGGATTCCTGCTCAATGCACAGTGACGTGGGTACAACCCTAGACCATATTTGCATCTCAGGTAAGTTTTCTTTCTTAAACATAGGGTTTTGATTTATTGTTTGAGTTTACATTTCTCAGAAAAGTACTGATGATAATCTTATGGTCTTTTAATCTTTCTCGGTAGAAATTTTGGGTCGTGAGGAGGGGAAAAAGTTGGAGTTTAGATTTCCAAAGTGGCTTGCACATCTGGAATGTAACTATCTAGTCTCTTTACTAAGTATTGTGCTTTAGACGAAGGTGTTACACTTATCTGGTAGATTTTGTAGATAGCCATAATTTATTTAAGGCAAATTCTTCTCTCTCAAGAATTTTTAATGTAATTATTTTGGGTTCTTATTATAAGTTGGTTTTTTCAATACAAACTAGGTTTTTATTGTAAACTAGGTTTACCCTAAACCCTTTTTGGCTTAGCTCAGCCTATGTTGGTTACAGTGTAAGTGGTAGAACCTAACAGTGAGGCTCCAAGTTTTATTTTTTATTCTCGTCCTACCACCGGACTATGGTTAAATGGAGACTGGTTTTTCAGTGTCGAATGTTAATATATGAATTATTTACCATCACAGACATGTTGTTCTCATATTGTTCAGATTGTTTACTTTTGATTCAAACTTCGTCTAGCTTTTCTTATTCTCTGTGTAATTATATGGTTAAGGAAGTTTACATCCTAATTGTTTTCAGGGGTATTTTCCTCTAAACTCGTTTGTCTACTGTGTAATAGTTTGATTATAAAATTTCAAAGGCTAGTTGCTAGTTAACGGCCAAGTGCAGCAAGTTCTTTATCAATGGAATAGCAATAGATTTCTTATTTATTCTTTAATGGAAAATAATCCTTATCGAATGTTTCCTGTATATTAGAATGATTATCAATTTTTAACTCTTCTCTGGTCAAAAACTGTATCTAAATTTTATACTATTTGTTGGAATTCATTAAGAGTTATTTCATAACAAATTCCATTAAAAAGTTCTGGCAGACATTGCTAATCCACAAAACTCCTCTATATTCGATCAGCACTGGAAATCTACCAACCAAATAAATCTGCCACCTTCTTGGCATCCGACATGGAGAGATTTTATCAGTACATTATCCGAATCGCATATCAGGATGAAACAGGGTCCGGACGAACTAATGTGGCATCTCTCGGGAAATGGTACATACACCCATAAGATGGGATACCTTGCTCTGATATCACACAAAATCCCAGATGCAATCACATTCTGGTGGCAAATTGTTTGGAGACTCATAGCTCCACCCAAGCATAAGCTATTTTTCTGGTGCATACTCAAAGGCATTGTCCCAACGGGGGACTGTCTAATGCGTCGGGCTATATACGGGCCGACCTGGTGCACTTTTTGTAAGCAATCATCGGAATCCTGTGTACATCTTTTCCTACGCTGACCGGCCATAACTGCAATCTGGCAAACCATATCTGCATCGATACATTTCTCAGGTAAATGGGAGGGCCTCGAAATAAATCATGCATGGGAATCCTGGTATTATAGTCACAAACTCTCAAAGCTCCAAAGCCTGCCCATCATTACATGCTGGTACATTTGGCTTGCCCGTAGTTGGATGATCTTTGACGATAAACCGCCCAACTGGCTGCACATTATCTCTCTCATCACGGCTGCATATCATTCGCTGCCTAACCCTCCACAGCCTAGGAATAGAAGTCTGCGCGACCCTCCTCCCATTGACCGCAGCACTCCTTGGGCTTTCTTTGATGGCTCGGCACAACAGCAAGGATGTGGGGGTGGTTTCCTTCTCTACAAAAATGAACAGCATTTTTACAAAGTCAAGATGGGCCTGGGACGTGGCACTAACAATTTTGCTGAGATCATCTCGCTCCGTCATCTCTTACACTTTGCATTGGGGCACAATTGTTTGCATATTCATATTTTTGGCGACTCAAATATTATTATTGATTGGTTCAATAATACAACAGAATGACACACACACACCCTCCTGAATATTTTGGAAGATATTAATATACTGAAGGCTCAATTTATTGAAATATCTTGTAAACACATCTGCAGGGAACACAACAGCAACACTGATCAACTTTCCAAGGAGGCCACGTCACTTCCTAGAGGTGAATGGCTGATACAGGAGCAACGTGCTGCAGATTACTACTAGTACTATCACAGGCCATATTCTGATGCACATTACCACAGGGCTGCCAGCCCCTGAGATATATTTATAGCTTTTTGATATTATTGTACATAGCCTTTGAACAGAATCATACTCGATGCCCTGTGTGGCGATATGTTTTTATATATTTTCATGCTACAGATAGTTTATATAAGGAACATCCTACGAGATGATTCATTTTTGATATGTTTTGAACCAGATATAACAGATATTACCTCTCCACATGTCGGAGATGAACTTATAGCATATGTAAAGGCATCTACAACATGTAATTTTTCTTTCTTTAATGAAAAATTACGATTTTTCCAGTGGGAAAAAAAAAAACAAATTCCATTATGCCAGCAACATCCCTCATTATTCTAGGTTTGGCATTTGCATCAAAACCTCATTTCTCTTGTAATAATTTACATCTCTCGATATTCTGGGTTTGGCATTTGCATCAAAACCTTGTTATTGTTGTAGTACTTTTCTGTGGTAAAGATAATCAAGGGAATCTTATCTTCTCCTATGAAAGGAATTTGATGGTTAATGTAGATTAATCAGTAACGTTGTTGTTTATTGTTCCTTAGATGCCTACCGTGATTTTTAATTATGACAGTTACAAAATTCCTCTTTTGAACATACAGCAAGTAAATTGTTTGTTATCAATTCTATGATTTCTTTCACTTCACAAAATAACATGAGTTTCCTCACTTCTATCTTAAGTACATTGTTTCCCTTTTTTTTTAAAGGACCTTAAACCTGCAAGTTAACAATTGTTGTACCTATACAATATAATAGTATAGTTATCTAGATTATGGTCTAATTCCAGGCAAGGGTCTGCTACCAGACTTTGGCTTTTGTTGCTCCTTTCCTCCCAACCATGAGACCGTCTTGACAACCTATCCCCCCCGAGTTGTTCCTCACACATAGGAATTGTCTTTTGAGACTATAATCTCTCATAGAATAGCTATGTAGTCCTAACCAAACTTAGCTCTGGATATCTTCCAGACCCTTCAACAAAGAGTTCTCTTTTTTCAATCTTTTGTCCTTTATCTTGATTTGAGATACCCCTATCCTCTTGATATTTCTTGAATAAATATTCAAGAAACTAGTTAAGGTTAGGTAATTGTCAATACTAACTACTTAACATCTGAAAACAATATTTACATATAACTTCTATTACATTCCTGCATAACTTAATTCAATAAATACATTTATCACTTAATAATAATAATCAGTTTCTTTAGTTCTGTAGTATACTAAATATTTACATCTGTTAGGGATATCACATCCCCCCCACCTAAAATTATTCGATGTCTCAATGTTTCTTCTCTGAGAATAGATTCAGAAATGTCTCCCTCATAACCTATTCATGTTTCCAGGTAGCCTCCTTCGGTCCATAGTGTTGCCAAAGCACTTTAACTTAAGTGATAACTCATTTTCACATCGTTACTTCTATCCGATCAAGTATACCCATGAGTTCAACCAGGAACTCACCTTCCGGTTCAACATATGCACAAGAAGGAAAAATTAGTCATTCCTCTTCATTATTAATCAATCAGTTATAATATATCATATTCTTAAGTATTTTTTCTAAATTATGCGTACGTCCTGCCAATTGATTATGTGGTTAGGATCATATATGTATTTCTTAAGTACAAAAATGTGAAACATGTTATGCACATGAATATGGCTAGGTAGGACAAGATGGTAACCCACTGGCCTATTTTGAGCCAAGATTTGAAACAGATTGGAGAATTAAGGTGCTAATTTAGCACATCCAGTCCATTGCAATGTACTCTTGTTGGTTCGTATTGGTACATAAACATGATCTCCCACTTGAAATCTTGGGAAACTTCTCTTCCAATCAGCGAAATTCTTTTGTCAGTCTTGCACGAATTTTAAATTAGAACATACCTTCTTAACCATATCCTCCATTTCTTTTAACATGTTCGGTCCTACCATCAATTTGTCCTCTAGGCCACCCGAACTTAAGGGTTTCCTATACTTACATCCTTGTAATACATCAAATGGACTCATCTGTAAATATGTATGGTAACCATCGTTGTAAGCAAACTCTACCAAATGTAGGTAGTCCTCCCATTTAGATGGTTGCTTCATTACGTAAATCTGCAACATATCTTCTACTACTTGATTTACTCGCTTGGTTTGTCCACTTGTTTGAGGGTGGTAAGAAGTGTTGAAATGCAATTGAGTGCCTAAAACTTCAAATAAAGCTTTCGAGAAAGTTGACATAAATTTTACATCATGGTCGGAAATTATTATCTTGCGTATTCAATGCAATTTGCATAAATATGTTAGCAATTTCCACGGCCTTGTAGGTTGACTGTGCTAGTCTGAAATGAGCAAAATTGCTTAGCTTGTCTACTACCACCATTATTGAGTCATGCTATTTTTTAGTTTTGGGCATTCTTGAAATAAAATCGATGGAAGTTTTTTTCCATTTCCGTTCAAGAATAGGCAATGGGTCGAGTAATCCCGCTGGTGTATGGTGTCCCACTTTCACTTGTTTGGATTCTAGGTAGCGGGCAAAATACTCTGCTACCTCCTTCTTCATAGCAGGCTAGAAAAATTCCTTTCCAAGTGCAGTAATTAACTTATGGTACCCAAGGTGGCCTGCATACGGAACCTTATAATATTCATCTAAGTTTAAACTTTTAAGATTTTTCTTGTTAGACACATATATTCTTGTTCTATAAATTAATAAATATTCTATATTTAACTCATATCCAAGTCATTCTTCAGGGTTGTTTACAATTTTAGCTTACTACCATAAATATTTATATTTTGCATCCTGCATTACTGCCTCTCTAATTTTCTCATCAAAAGTAGTACATGAGTCACTGAAAGTGACCTCATACAAACAATTTACCTTTCAACTTAAGGCTCAGTTCTCCTTTCCTTTCAAATGCTGAATTTCTAAATCAAATTCACTTAAGAAGTGAACCCAATGAGCTTAACTAGAATTCAAGTTGGGTTGTTTGAAATAGTTAGTTAAACTATGATGATCAGTCATTAACAAAAATTTGTTACCCATCAATTAATTTCGCCACATTTTTAAGGCATGAATGAATGTTGTAATCTCTAAGTCATATGCTGAATATTTCTACTCGCGCTCCTTAAGCTTCCTAGATTTATAGGCAATGACCCTGTCTTTTCGCATCATTAATACACCACCTACACCTTCGTTGCTGACATATGTACAAACCACATAATTATTAATTGGACCCGCAATGCTCAAAATGGGTTCAGTGGTAGGTAAATGTTTGAGCTAATCAAAACTTCTTTGACAATCCATGGTCCACATAAAGGTTTTCCCCTTCTTTTGCAGAGAGGTAATGGGGTATGCCACCCTAGAAAAACCTTCTACAACTCACCTATATTATCTGGCTAGACACATCAATGATCTTATATCAGCCGCATCCTTTGATACCAACCACTCCATGATAGTTTTTATTTTCTTTGGGTTCACAGTAATATATGGACATCCGGAAGGTTCCATCCTTCTTCTTAACAAAAAGCACCAGAGCTCCCCAAGGTGATATACTTGATGGATATATTTTTTATCAAGCAGTTCTTGTAGCTGCATTTTTAATCCTCTTAACTCCGGTATGCTCATTTGGTAAGGGGCTCGGGAGATCAAGGCAGCTCCCGAAATCAAGTCAATCGTCAAATCTATGTCCCTTTTAGGAGGAAGTCCTGAAATTTCTTTAGGGAACACATCTAGAAAAATTTTAACCACTGGTATATTTTCTAAAGAAAAAAAGATATCCTTTGAATTAGCATATCCTACTTGTATTTCATAAATTTGGTGGAATTTTCCGATACATTTTGCCAATTGGGAGGTTGTTACTGGTCTTAGTTTTAAATGTCTTAATATGCCTTGAATTTCTTGCCTCTTTCCCTCCTCATCCATGTAGTTCATAGTTTTGGTTTATAGTTAATGAGGGGCCAATGTTTTTCTAACTAGTCCATATCTATAAGGATATTGTATGATACCAGATGTAACACATTCAAGTCTGCCATGATAGACTTGCCTGCTAATTTTAGGGGGCAACTGCTGACCTTGGCCGACACCCTTCTTTTTTCTCTTGTGGCTAGTTGTACCAACCAACGATTTTTAAATTTAACATCTTACAAAAAATATAACTTAAAGTAGCTCCCCGATAAATTAAAATAGATATAGTTCGGTCAAAGACCTTACCTTCAAATCCTATCATGGTTGGTTGGTATTTTTCTTGATGGTCTTCAAGGGAAGTATTAGTTTTAGGAATACTCCTTGCCACTTCTCCCACAATAGATTCTTCTTAAATCTATGAAATATGATCAGTTCTATTAAGGTGTGGGCAGTTTTTGACATAATGTGGCCCTCCACATACCCAACAATGTACAGGGGTCTAGCTGGTAATTCCACCTCAGTTCTACCCATCTTCTCATTTGTTTTAGTCTCGCATAGGAGCTTGAATCTGGGATGATTTATGCTCATTTTCCTACTTGTTTGACCTTTATAGGGTCCTTTGTTGACTGTGGCCTTATTTCCCTTATGATTGGATGTAAATATAATCCCCTTTCTGTCAGCCCATCTCTTTCCCACATGTCCATTTTGTTAGTTCTGTTGATAGCATATTCTAGTTTTTTGTGTAACTTCATCCATGTTTTTCGGGTTATCAAACTCGAGGTGCTTTCTTATGAACATTGGAAAACTGCTGATAAACCACTGTACTTTCAACTTTTATTCTCATATGGAGGGAACATATTGAAGCAAAGATGTGAATTTTTCTATGAACTCATTCATGGACAACTGTCCCAATCGAAGATCGTGGAACTCCTTTGCCTTTTTATCATAAAACCTCTCAGTTAAATATTTTTCTTTAAAATATATGTGAAATGTTTCCCAGGTTATACATTGCTTGTTTGCTCCACGTTCTTTTTTTATTTCATCCCACCACAAGGTGGCTTTCCTTTGCATCTGAAAGATGGCCAAGCTAGCCTTTAAATTATGGTCATATTCATACATCTAAAAATACTTGTTCATATTGATTAGCTAAGCTTTCGTTGTCTCTTCTTGTTCCCCATCGAAGAGGGGAGGTTTTCTTTTTTGAAATTCCCCTTGAAGTTCTATTTTCTGTCTTTTATGTGACTTGTGTTCCGACACATTATCATATTCTTCTTCATGATTCTCTTCACCACCTTCTATTTACATGTTCTTAGTTGGAAATTCTTGTTCGCCAGTCATATTTTCGTGCTCAGTACTGGGGATTGGTGGTCTGATTCTGTTTGTCAGACAAACTCTTCATAATCTTCTCTTACTACTGCATCAACTTTTCATTATCTTCCCATAAACGGGCCACCACATTGTTCAATTCTTGTACAGTTTCCATGGTTGCAGTATTGGTATTGCATGACTCTTCCCTCAACTGTACCCATACTTTAGGGTTTGTTTCTTGAAAGGATGTTGACCCCGTTCCAGTCGTGGGTCTGTGTGGTGTTATTGTAATCCTCCTCATGTTGACTGGTTTCTTTGTGAACATCATAAATGTTGTTATTCACTTATATTCCAAAGGTCTCAGTATTGCAACCTGAGTGCTCTGATACCACATGTCACATACCAACGTAAGAATAATATATATGGAATAAAAAAAATTGGAAATAAATATCATACGTATATGTACTAATAACGTTGACATGATTGACAGAGTTCCTTGCATTAGTTTTATAACTTCTACTTTATCCACATATATCTCATGGTTGATTTAATGAATTGGATTAATGATTTGATACAATTAGTTCCGCCTTATGAAGTTGGTCCGAGGGATGGTGGCTAGTTTTATTAAAATCTCGCAGAATTAACTTTTCCATAAACTTATTTACTATTGCATTCAATTTTCTATGTGATGTGACTTCCCAGGACTAGTGGTGGAATGAACCTGGAATCCTCCATTGCTCTCTAGTTGGCCCTCCTAGCCTTGAAACTCATTCTTCATCCACGATTGTTATTATTGCTTACCATCAGACGAAGAAGTTTTCTTGTGCCTCCCAATGCGTCCATTGCAGCCTATCTCCTCAGCATACACTACTCTGAGCCATTGCTTCTCCTTCATGGGTAAGATTGGCTATGTTGCTCTGTCTTTCCCTCCGGCATGGATTTTCTGTGCATATTTAGCTGTTTTACCTTTAACATTGATTCTTTTATTTATCGATGGGCTTGGCCTCTACAAAATTGTGGATTCCTACTCAGTGCAACCCTAGACCCGATTTGCATCGCAAGTAAGGTTTCTTTCTTAAAATTAAGGTTGTAAGTTATTATTTCAGTTTACATTACTTGGATAAGAATCAATGATAATATTATGGTATTTTAATCTTGCGAGGTATAAATTTTGGGTCATGAGGAGGGGAAAGAGTTGGAGTTCGGATTTCCAAAGTGGCTTGCACATCTAGAATGAAACTATCCAGTCTCTTTACCTGGTACTATGCTTTAGGTGAAGGTGTTACACCTATTTGGTAGCTTCTGTAAATAGCCATAATTTATGGAAGGTGAATTCTTGTCTCTGAACCATTTTTATTGTAATTATTCTGGGTTCTTATTATAAATTGGGTTTTTTAATACAAACTGGGTTTTTATTGCAAATATGGCTTACCCCACACCCTCGTTGGCTTACCTTGGCTTATGTTGGTTACAGGGTAAGTGGTAGAACCTAACAGTGCAGTTCCAAGTTTTAGTTTGTTTTCTTGTCCTACCACTGGACTATGGTTAAATGGAGATGGGTATTTCAGTCTCGAATGCTAATATATGAACTATTTACTATCAGAGACATGCCATTCTCATCTTGTTCAGATTGTTTAGTTTTCATTCAAACTTGTTCTGCGTTTTGTTATTCCCTATGTAATGATATGGTTAATGAGGTTTGCATCCTAATTGTTTTCATGGGTAGTTTCCTTCAAACGCATTTGTCTACTGTATAATAGTTTGATTACGAAATTCCAAAGGTTAGCTAATAGTTAACGGACGAGTGCGGGAAGTTATTTATCAGTGGAATAACAATAGATTTCTTACTTGTTCTTTAATGGAAAATAACCCTTATCGTCTGTTTCTTATATATTAGAATGATTGTTAGTTTTTAAATCTTTTCTGGTTGAAAATTGTATCTAAATTTTATACTATTTGTTGGAATTCATTAAGAGTTATTTCATAATAAATTCCATTATGCCAACAACATCTCTCATTATTCTGGGTTTGGCATGTGCATCTAAAACCTTGTTTCGCTTGTAATTATTTATGTCTCTCGATATTCTAGGTTTGGCATTTCCATCAAAACCATGTTACTGTTGTAATATTTTACTGTGATAAATATAATCCAGGGAATCTTATCTTCTCCTATGAAAGGAATTCGAGGGTTAATGTAGCTTAATCAGTAAATACTGTTGTTTATTTTTCCTTAGATGGCTATTGTGATTTTTAATTATGACAGTTATAAATTTCCTCTCTTGAACATACAGTACCTAAAATGTTCGTTATCAATTCTATGCATTCTTTTATTGCACAAAATAACATGAGTTTTCTCACTTCTATCTAAAGTACATTGTTTCCCTTTTTTCTTTTAAATGACCTTAAACCTGAATATTAATAATTATTTTACCTATAAAATACAAGAGTATACTAATCTGAATTATTGCCGAATTCTAGGCGAGAGTCTACTACCAGACTTTGCTTTTGTTTCTCCTTTCCTCCCAACCGTGAGACTGCCTTAACAAGGTGTCTCCCCGCGTGTTGTTCCTCGCACACAAGAACTATATTTTGAGACTAAAATATCTTATAGAACAACTATATGGTCATAACCACACTTACTTCCGGAAATCTTACTCACTCTTCAATGCATAGTTCTCTTTTATTAACCTTCTCTCCTTTTTCTTAATCTTTGAAACCCCTATCCTCTTGATCTTTCTTGAATAAATATTCAAGAAATTAGTTAGAGATAGGTTACTATCAATACTAACTACTTAACATGTGAAAATAATATTTAGATATAAATTCTATTCCATTCCTGCATAATTTAATTCAATAAATAGTTTTAGCACTTAATAAGAATAATAAGTTTGTTTAATTCTGCAGTAAATTAAATATTTACATTTGATAGGGATATCACATTTACCCCCATAAGAATAAACATTGTCTCGATGTTTCTTATATGAGAATATGTTCAGAAAGGTCTCCCTCACAACCTATCCGTCTTCCCCAATAGCCTCCTTCAGCTCATAGTGCTTCAAAAGCACTTTAACTTGGGTGATAACTCGTTTCCGCAATGTTACTTCTCTCCATTCGAGTATACTTAGGATTTCGACCATGAACTCACCTTCTGGTTCGACCTATACACAGGAAGGAAAAATTAGCTATTCCTCTTCATTATTGATCAATCTATTATAATATATCCTATTCTTAAGTAATTTTTCTAAATTACTTGTATGTCCTACCAATTGATTATGTGGTTAGAATCATATATGTATTTCTTAAGTATAGAAATGTGAAAGACATTATGCACATGAATATGGTTGGATAGTGCAAGCTTGTAAGCCACTGGCCCGATTCGAGCCAAAATTTGAAAAGATAGAATCAGGGTGTTAATTTAGCACATTCGGTCCATTACAATCAACTCTTATTGGCTCGTACCCATATGTAAACATGATCTCCCACTTGAAATTTTGGGAAACTTCTCTTTTGATCAACAAAATTATTTTGTCGATCCTTAGAGTCTTTTAAATTGGAATGTACCTTTATAACAATATCATCCATTTCCTTTAACATGTTTGGTGCTAGAATCAATTTGTCCTTTGGGCCACCCCAACTCAATGGTGTCCTGTACTTACATTCTTATAATACTTCAAATGGACTCATCTATAAAGATGTATGGTAACCATTGTTGTAAGAAAACACTACCAAATTTAGGTACTCCTACCATTTTGATGGCTGCCGCATTATGTAAGTCCACAACATATCTTTGACTACTTGATTTACTCACTCAGTCTGTCCATCCATTTGAGAGTGGTACGAAGCGTTGAAATGCAACTAAGTGCTAATTATTCAAATAAATCTTTCAAGAAAGATGAGGTAAATTTTACATCACGGTTGGAAATTATCATCTTGTATATCTCAACCAATTTAAAAGTGTTTTGCATAAATATGTTAGTAATTTGCACAGCCTTATAGGTTGACTTTACTGGTATGAAATGAGTAGATTTTCTCAGCTTGTCTATTACCACCATTATATAGTCGTTCTTTTTTTTATTTTTGGGAAATCCTGTAGTAAAATTGATGAAAATGGTTTCCCATTTCCATTCAGGAATAGGTAATGGGTGGAGTAATCTCACTCGGGTACAGTGTTCCGCTTTCACTTGTTGTGATTCTAGAAAGTAGGCTAAATACTCTGCTACCTCCTTCTTCATACTCGGCCAGAAAAATTCCTTTCTAAGTGCAGTAATTAACTTCTGGTACTTGAGGTGGCCAGCATACAGAATCTTATGATATTCATCTAAGATTAAATTTTTAAGATTTTCTGATTACGCACATATATTCTTCTTCTATAAATCAAAAAATCTTCTTTATTGACCTCATATCCTAGTTCTTGTTCAAGTTTGTTTACAATTTTAGCTCACTGCCATAAATAATTATATTCTACGTCTACATTAATGCCTCCCTAACTTTCTTATAAAAAGTAGTTCGTGACTCACTGAAAGTGACCTCATACAAAAAAAATTACCTTTTAACTTAAGGCATCTGCGACTCAGTTCTTCTTTCTTTTCAATTGCTTAATTTCAAAATGAAATTCACTTAGTAATCAAACACAATGAGCTTGCCTAACATTCAGAGCACGTTATTTGAAATAGTTAGTTAAACTATGATGATCAGTCATTAATAGAAATTTCTTACCCATGAAGTAATGTCACCACATTTTTAACTCATGAATGACTGCATTCAGCTCTAAGTCATAGGCTGAATATTTCTGGTCGTGCTCCTTAAGATTCCTAGACTCATAGATAATGACCCTGCTTCTCGCATTAATACATCACCTATACCTTCCTTGCTAGCATCTATACAAACCACATTATCTTTATTTGGATTAGCAATGCTAAAAATGGGTGCAGTGGTAAGTAAATATTTGAGTTGATTAAAACTTCTTTGGCAATCCATCATCCACCTAAAGTTCTTCCCCTTCTTTTGTAGAGAGGAAATGGGGTATACCACCCTAGAAAAACCTTCTACAAATCACCTATAGTATCTGGCTAGACACATGAATGATCTTATATGAGCCACATCGTTTGGTAACAACAACTCCATGATAGTTTTTATTTTCTCTGGGTCCATAACAATTCCATCCTTGGTAATGGCATGTCCTAAGTACTAGATTTGTTCTTTAAAGACATCACATTTATTGTACTTAGCTTCAGTTGATGTTCTCTTAAAACTTGCAGAACAATATGGAGATGGTACTTATGTTCTTCTATGTTCCAAGAGTAAATTAGTATGTCATCGATAAAAGATAACAAAAAAATATCCAAATACTGATGAACTATATCGTTTGTGAGGCACATGAAGGTCACAGGAGCACTAGTCAGCCCCAAGGGCAACACAATGAACTCATAATGTCCATAATGATTTCTAAAATAATTTTTGCTACATCTTCTTCCTTTACCTGAATATGATGGTAACCTATATGGAGGTCAACCTTTGAGAATACAATCGATCCCTTCACCTGATCAAATAACTCATCTATACGAGGTAGGGGGTAGTTATTCTTAATAGTCATTTTATTTAACCAATGGTAATCCATGCACATCTGCCAAGTTCCATCCTTATTCTTAAAAAAAAGCATCGGAGCTCCCCAAGGTGATACACTTGGACATATATATTTTTTATCAAGCATTTCTTGTAGCTACATTTTTAATTTGGTTAACTCTGGTATGCTCATTCGATAAGCGTCTCGAGAGACCAGGGCAGCTCCCAGAATCAAATCCATGGTGAAATCTATGTCCCTTTTAGGAGGAAGTCCCAAAATTTCTTCAAGGAACACATTTGGAAAATCCCGCACCACCAGTATATTTTCGAAAGAAACAAATCTATCCCTTGAATTAGCATATTCTACTTGTATTGCATAAATATGTCATCCTTTTCTAATACATTTTTCAATTGGGAGGTTGTTACTGGTCTTAGTTTCAGAGGTCTTAAAATGCCTTTAATTTCTTGCCTCTTTCCCTCCTCATCAATGTAGTTAATAGTTTTGGTTCTACAGTTCGTGAGGGAACGATGTTTTTCTTACCAATCCATATCTATAAGGACATCGCATGATCCCAAATATAACACATTTAGGTCTGTCATGATAGATTAGCCTGCTGGTTTTATGGGGCAGTTGCTGATCTTGGCCAACACCCTTCTTTTTTCTCTTGTGGCTAGTTGTACCAAACACGGATGTTTAAATTTAACAGCTTGCAAACAACATTGTTCTACTATCTTAGGGCTAATATAACTAAAAGTAGCTCCTGGATCAATTAAAATAGATATACTTTTGTTAGAAAACTTACCTTCAAATTTTAACATTGTTGGTTGGTATTTTTCCTGATGGTCTTCA
>APFE031615164.1:0-47973 GCA_000404065.3 Pinus taeda
GCGAAGAACATTGAATGGTATCCCACATGCATAGAGAAACCTGTAAACCTTTGAATCCACATCATTTCTACACCCCTCATCAAGGAAATCTGATATGGTTCTACACCTTAAAGCTGATGACCCTGTGCCTCCATATCCACTGCCTTGGGAGGATGCTGAAGGAGTTCTTTGTGCTTGTGATTGTGAGATTGGTTCAAAGAAACCCCTTGACTTTCTAGATTCGTATTGGGCTTCCTCCTCTTCCCTTATGTATTTGGCTCTATCTACTGCTGACACAGTTGCACAAGTTTTGATTCCTATTTATTTATCTCCATCCCATGGCCTTTTCCCACAGAGATGTTTTCTGGCACAGGTGCATGAACATGTGTAATTATTGTTGCAATGGGGGCAATGAAATTTAGTGGTTCCACCCCCTTTCCCTGCTTCAGGCCTGTTGACATATTTCCCCAATGGGGTTTGGTCTTGTTTAGTTTTTTAAGAGTCATGTTCACCCTCCTCCAGCTCCTCCTCACCGGGATTTTCATCAAATCTACTTTCTCCAGCGTCTTCATCCCCCTCTTCATTTTGGCCCCTCCATTACATACTCTCCAACGCCATAATAACCAGAAAAGGGACCAAGAAGAAGAAAATGCCAAGAAATATAGTCAGGTCCAGGATGTTTGATATTTGTAGGCTTTTGAATCTGCAAAATTTAATAAAATTGGGAATGGGAATAGGAATGAGAAAATTAATTTAATTAATTTAGATTAATTAATTTAATTTTTTTAGATTCATGATTTTTTTACTACATAAACTAAACTAAACTGAATTAAACTAGCTAAACTAAACTAAATTACTAAATTACTACCTAACTAAGGTTTAAAATACTAAATTACTAAGTTACTAACCTCCTTGCAGGCTTGCTCCTTGCTCCTTAGCGCTCGTTCCTCGCTTCTCCTCGCTCCTTTGCTCAATCTCCTTTGCTCTCCTCAACTCATTCAAGCCATAATGAAATATTTTTTTGCCCCCCAAGTCGCTTTAAAACAAATTTTTTTTAAATGAAAATTTTTTCGCGTCTGCGGAAATTTTTTCACGCGAATCTCTCCCGACATCGCTCCCGAAGCGAAAATGAAAAGCTCAGGAGCGATCGCTCCCTGATCACTCCCGAGCTTTAATTTTAGCTCCGGGAGCAACGGGAGCAATGCTCCCGAATTCGCTCCCGATTTTGGCAGGGAGCGGAAATTTTTTTATCGGGAGCGCACTACCGACCTGCTCCCGCCCGAAGCGCTGATTGGGAGCGGGTTTGAGGGGGGGGGGGGGGCCCCTCCCGCCCGCAACTTTGGTCCACTCCATAGAGTTCCACAACATAGTTCTTTAGGAACTCAATCTATTGAAGGTTTGTTGTGTTGACAAAATATGACTTGATGAAACCCTCATGGTCCTTCCATCGTGGAGTGTCTTTCATTTCTAAAATAGCTTCCCTCTTTCCACCTGACAGAGGGATTCACAGCAATTTCCTGAATATATCATCAATCTCACCAATAACAGATATCATGATTTCGTTAAAGGTATTGCTGTTTACAATTGTCAAAATTGAAAAAGAGTCGTCTCTTCTCCCATCCCCATAGTGACATGCAGTTCTAAAAGGTTGCAGGAGGCAACGAAGAGCTCCTATGTTTTGTCACTCCTTTATTGCTTGACACCAAGCATCAAAATGTGCAGCTGTGAGGACCATTTTTTATTTCAAACTTTTGTTGTCATTCTCTTCTAGTTGACCAAGCTTCAAAACACCTTCCTTGAGATTCTCTGTCTTCTTCAGAGTCAGTGTTATATTCATGATTGAATTGAAGAAGTTCCTTTTCATGTTCTTTTAAAAATTTCAAAAATTTAGGATCCTTTTGTTTAAGTATCTCTAACTGTTTCCTGTGCTTATCAATCTTTAACTGTAGTGTCTTATTTTGGCCTTGCAAAGCATTACCAGCATCATCTTCTTCTTCTGAATTATCTTCCATAAATTCACTTCTAAATATATCTAAGAAGTCATTCTCTTCCTCCAAGGGTAGACTATCGCTTTCTGAGACTGTCCTCAACAGGAGTATCATCTTCAGTGCTTTGTTCTTCCATCTTGACTTTTGCCACAGCTGCAGCATCTTCGACCTTACCTTCTGAAATTTTGGCTTAAGAATCTTCTGCAACATTCTCATCCATATCAAGGCTAGCTTCATTGGAACCCTCATCTTGATTAATATTAGCTTCATCGGAATCATTATCTTGATCTAGATCATCTTTATTCACATCAAGATCAGCTTTATTTGAAACTTCATCTTGATCTGTATAAGCTTCATCAAAATCATCATCTAGATCATTTTCCTTATTATCGATTTCCTTTCGATATGCTTTAACTTCTGCATATGATTTTTCTAAACGCTGAAATGCTTCTTGAATTTTATTAAAATTCTCCATGAATTCAGGACGTGAACATAACGGCATATTGTGCGGCAAACAACGTTCAAAGACTCTCATGATTATATTGTGCGTCGTGGCTCTGATTCCACTGAAGCATCAAAACTGATAGCTTGTTGACTTAATGTAGAAATACACAAGAGGTATTTGTAATAATTTATCATATATAAAATGTATAAGTGATGATCGAATGTTACAATGAGGACCACAATATACTAGGCAGGTTTCCTTTCACGATTGGGCATGTCTTTATAGACATGCATTTTCACTTAACTTAATGACTATTTAACATAATCAATATTTTATTATTTTATTATTTACATCATTTATATTCACTTCATTTTATGTAATTTATATTCGTAACATCAAACAGCTCTCATGCTCCTATCATATGTCATGTGGACCCAATATCTAGTAGCCACACCAATTAGTATGGTGCTCGAGGAAAGGTATTAAACAAGTGAGAACTCAATTTCAAACTTCTTGACAAACTCTTCCACATAAGCTTCTACTGAAGCAGCTACAACTAACTGCATACTCTTTCCATCATTCTTCCTCTCTAGACACTGTGAAGCATAGTGTCCTATCTTATGACAAGAAAAACACTTGAACTTAGTCAAGTTCTTCTTCTTTTTCGACTATGAGGTTGACTCCTCACTCCCCCTCGAACCTTTTCCTTTCTTCTTCACTGTCTTACCAACAAGAGCAACATCCTCGTCATCTTCCAGCTTGTTGGCCTTGGCCTTTGACTATACCCTTATCTCCTCTTGGATGCAATCATCCCATATCCTCTCAAATGAGGGTTGGTTCTCTCAAGCACAAACTCCTTTAACAAATAGATCCCACATCTTTGGAAAATTGTTCAACATTTACTAATTCTGCGTCATCCAATTTTTACCCATCTGTTGCAAGCTAGTCATAGATCTGAGTGATCTTCATCCGGTAACTTCTCATTATGTCAAATCTAGTCATCTACATAGACCAAAGCTTGTCCCTCAATACAATTTTCTTGTTAACAGTCTTCCTTTGGTATAAACACACCAAAGCATTGAACATCTCCTTGGTTGACTTCTGCTCAGACAAGTGAGGTATCAAATGGTCCTTCACTACATCCAAGAGTACCCTGTGAGCCTTCATCTCCCTCTTAGCTAAGGCAGCCTTCTCGTTGGCATTTGTTAGGTCTAGGATCACCTTCTCAACAATATCCCTGAGATCATTTTCCTTAACAAGCAAGGAGACACCAACCTTCCAAGGTAGGAAATTTGAGAATCCATCTACCCTGTCTTCAAACAAAAGACCCACTAGAGTCATCTTGAGCTGATCTCAACAGAAAAGACCTAGTTTGTCCTTTAGGCACCCAAATCTACCACCAGTCCCTTGACTTATATAGTCTCCCTCTAAGGGTTGACCTCCGCCAATCACATTGCCTACACTATGCAAATTCTTGTTATGTCAATCTACATGCCCCACTTGCAGTCAATCGCCTACATTGTCAATGGTCCAACAACTACGCTCAGCATAAAACTACCTCTTCGTGCTCAGTCGCTCCCTTTCTTGTCGATTTTGCCAACCACAACTGCCCTGTCTTGACCCTAAACACCCAAAAACCTAACCCTAGGAGATGAAGTGCCACAAACTTATTGGCCACAATGGGGTAAGTTGGAATGTCAACTTCCCAAGGTCGTAATTTTCACATATGATCTATGTTTGGCAACACCATAGCCCATTGGAAAGGTTTATCCGAGGAGCACAATTTCCAACTGTCATCAACCCGTTTCCCCAAAAAACATCATTTAGGTCCTCAAAATCGCTCTAAAAGTTCAATACTTGAAACCTGCCAAAATAAAAATTTGTGTTGTGAGCCAATGGAATAGGTGGGTGGCCACCAATATCCACCTGGGTCAGTCCTCCCCCCTTAGTAAGCAATGGTTTACATTGCATGGAGTGCCACCATGAGATGGGGAAACTTCTGCTAAACTTGGCCCTTGGTGAGCCACTAGCCTTGGTGCAAGATCTGGCCTGCTTTGACAACTCGATATAGATGGATTCTTTGTTGGCGATTGCTCTTAGTCTGTGTGTCCACGATCTGATCAATCGCGGCCCATTCAACGCAATTTGGGTTAAGCTCTGTCTGTGTCAATTGCTCTACAATTTCTCATGTGTCCAACAATGGTGGAAAGTATCACTAAAGGCAGTCCACATTGAACTCTAGATGCGGGCCAAGCAAGGGGGGGACACTCAATTCAAAAGCATTGTCACCCATAGCTTTGGTGATGGTTTAATGTCCATAGCGAAGTGGCCGAGACTTCTGATGGGTCCCTGCAAGGCATTCCTTCTACAAATGCAACCAAACTGTCTCCCACTTGAAATTTATGTGGCACATAGTGTTGATCATGGCGTTTTTTATACTTAGTATTGCCTTTCTGCAAGATATCATGGACCTACTAGCGTATGTGTTGAATTCGCTCAATAAACTGGGTAGCTTTGTTGGCTTCAGATTGAACATGTGTAGATTCTTCCTATGTAGTTGCAAGGGTAGACTGACATCGATGGGACCTAATGGTTGAAATCTCAGGCCCACCTAAAAGGGACTATAGCCAGTCGAACTATGGAGAGCTTTGTTGTGGATGTGTTGAACATAGGAGAAACTCTCATCTCATGTGTGTGGATGGTTAGTGTTGTACATGCGCAAAAAGTGCACTATCATCCTATTGACTAGCTTTTTCTAGTCATTAGTCTAGGGTGGAAGGTAGCTGATTTGATGAGCTTGGTGTCCAACAATGACCAGAGGCTCCACCAGAATGTGCTTAGGAACCTACTATCCTGATCCGTTATGATGGGTTGTGGGATCTCAAATGTACCCACACTCATTTGAAGAAGAACTTGGTGGTGCCTTGTGCTTTAATACTCTTCTTACAGGCAATCAAGATGGTCATCTTAGAAAATCTATCAACAACCACAATCACACAATGATTACCATGTTAGCAGAAGGAAGGCCAGATATATGGCCCATTGAGATGGATTCCCAAGGCCGATCAGAAGGAAGCAGAGTGGTGTACAAGCCTTACTTCTTAATGGTTGATTTGGCAATGGCGCAAGCAATTCAAGACCTTATATACTTGTAAACATCCTATCAAAATATCAACCAATAAAAATACTTGTGAGCACTACCATTGTCTTCTCCACACCAAAGTAACCTGCTGCCTAACTATAATGTGCCTTCAAAATCAGCTTGGCACGCTCGCTTGAAAGAACACAAAGGTGTCCCAAGTAGCACAACAGTGCATCCTAGAGGTGGAAGTCTGGAACTTGCTTGTCTGCCATCAACATCTTGTATGTGGTAGTGAATTCTGAGTCACTATCGTATAGTTGTAGCCATCCAGAGGTTTCATGCCCACAAGAGTTAAGAACGGTGGTCAGTTCCACAATCAAGGGCTGACTAAGGCAATTTGCGACATGATTGGTGCTACTCTTCTTGTATTTGATGTTCGAATGGAATTCTCGCAGGTATGTGGACCATTTATGATGGTGGTCATCATTTTGCAACTTCCCTTGTGTCTACATAAATTGAAGAGGCTTGTGACATGTGTGGATGATCGTCTCCTTCCCCACAATATAATGTTTCCATTGTCGGCAAGCTTGCACGATGAAATACATCTCTTTATCATAGGTGGGGTATCTTCGGACAGTATCAAAGAGTGTTTCACTATGATAGGCCACCAAATGTCCTTGTTGAATGAGGACAACACCAATAATATAGTCAAAGGCATATGTCTCAATCTCAAATGGTTGTTGCATGTCTAGAAGGGTGAGGATTGGTGCAAAGCAAAGGCGGTGTTTCAAATTCATCAAATGCCTTATGTTGCGACTCAAACCAAAAAAACTTTGTTCTTACTCCGCCCTTGGTCACTTGACTCAAGGGCCAAGCGATATAAGAGAACCCCAACATGAATCTTTGGTAGAAATTAGCAAGGCCCAAGAAGTTGCAAAGCTCTATTAGAGTCATCAAGTTCGGCCAATCACAAATGACTTAAATCTTGATTGAATCCACATGCACACCTTACTCATCAATAATGTAACCTAGATATTGTACCTTGCACATGTCGAAGGAGCATTTTTCTGAGTTAGCACATAGCTTGTGTTGTCGCGGAGTGTAAAGGACCTACTAAATATGCTACAAATTTGCAAGTGCTCTACCCAACTCTTGCTAAAGATGAGGATATCATCCAGATATACAAACACAAAGGCCACAACATATCATCGATTAGCATCATGAAATTTGTTGGGGCATTCGTCAAACCAAAGGGACCAGCCATTCAAAAAGACCCTCTTGGGACTTGAAAATAGTCTTCCACATATCAGTTGGTTCAAATGGGCCTTCATGATAGCTGCACTTTAAATCAATCTTATTGAAGTACTTGGCCCCTTGAGTTGGTCAAGAAGGTCGTCAAACCAAGGAATTGGGTACATGTTCCTAACTGTGATTTTATTCAGGGCCCAATAATCAATGCATGGTTGTCAAGTCCCATCTTTTTTCTACACGAGTACAATTGGGCTTCCACAATTGGGCTACGCAGTGCCTCAAGAGGGGCAATTCAATTTGGTTGTGGAGAGGGTTGTTTCAAGTGCCGGAGGCCGGTAAAAATTTCTAGAGAGCGTGGCTAGAGACTTCCAGCGGCAGAGACATGCAGGACGTCTGACTCAGAGGGAGTTCCAGGCTGAGCATACAAAGGACTGTGCAGAGGTTGATGCAGATCATTCCAGGAGTCCGTTTTTGAGCCCAGACTAAGCCGAGATTGCTTGGAGAGGAGGGTAAAATTCCCTTAGATATTTTGGCTAGCATTTTTTCTCAAATAGAAACGCCAATTTGGTGTCATTTTATTCTACTCAAAATTTTTGTTGCGTAATAATAATAAAACCCTCATCTACTACACCGATTTTCCCAAGTTGGGTTTTTCCAGGGACGATTGTCCAAAAATAACAGTGTCAAAATTTTCTCTATGCTAGAATTTCTCAGTTTCCAGCTTTCTATTTTCCGCAATATTTTTATGGTGAAAATTGCAGTTGTGATTTTATTCATTGTTTGTCGTAGCAAATAAACCGCACAATTAAATTTACAGTTTGAAGAATAATTTCCAATTGCTACAACAGATGAAATTTTGTTACGAACATAAATTGGATAAAATAAAATAAACATAAATAAATACTAAATAATCAAGTAATGATTATGTTAAGTAGTCATTAGTTAAGTGAAAAGGCATGTCTAAAAGACATGCCCAGTCACGAAAGGACACCTGCTTAGGTATATATGTGGGTCATCATAACATTCTACATCACTTGTACATTTTATGTATATTAATAGATTATTACAAATACCTTTCGTGTATTTCTACATTAAGTCACCAAGCTATAAGTTTCATTGCTTTAGTGGTACCAAAGCCATGTCGCACAATATAACCATGCGAGTCTTTGAACGTTGTTCGCCGCACAATATGCCGTACGTACACATCTAGAATTCATGGAGCAGTTTAGTGAAATTCATGAAGCATTTCAGCGTTTAGAAAAATCATTTGCAAAAGTTAAAGCATGTCGAAAGGAAATCGACAATAAGGAAGATAATAGCGACAATGAAGAAACGAAACTAGGTGAAGCAAGAGAAGAAGATTTTGATCAAAATGATGATAATGAGGTGGATGACTATCTTGAGAAACAAGATGAACAATATCATAACAATGAGGAAGATGCAGAAGTTTCAGGAAAACTGCATGAGACTGCAGGTACAAACAAGTCGTTTCTTCATGAGGAAAGTAATGGTCTGAGATTTGAAGGTGGTGAGGATCATGTGAGTATTTCTGCTATGGCCGTCTCCATTCAAAATGTGGAACCAAAAGAGCCTGAATCTGGTCCAATTGATGTGGTGCCAGATACTGACAGCAAAGATGTGGTATCTAGTCCACTCTACCTGATTCCACAACCACTACCATATCTGAGAATCTGGATAGCTTTGCAATTCTTCCTGATTCTGAGCCCAATTCAATAGCCATATCTGAATCTGCAAATTCATCTCCTCTTGTTGCATTTCACACTGAAAACAAATCCGTGTCGAATGTATCTGAAAGTGATGGGGCTGCTATTACGCCATACTCAGAAACTGAGGTTTCTTCCACATTTCCAAATGTAGAGGTGGAAACTTCTACAAAACATTTTTCTCTGAAGCTATAGCTCTTGCTCCGACCAATCATGTTTTACATTCAAATCGTTCTACAGCATATGCTTCATTACATAAGTATAATGAAGCTCTTCAGGTTGCTAAGAAGACAATGGAAATTAACGTAGATTTGTCCAAGGGTTACAGCAGGCTTGGGACAGCATATGTTGGACTTGGAAAATATGATGATGCAATTTCTTCTTATAAAAAGGGCCTGGAGTTTGATCCTTCAAATGAAGCATTAAAATCAGGCCTTGCTGATTCACAGGCAGCAAGTAGATCTCGGGCCGCATCCTCTCCATTTGGAAACATATTCCAAGGGCCAGAATTGTAGGCAAAATTAACAGTTGACCCAAAAACAAGATTGTATTTGCAATAACCTGATTTTGTTAAGATGACTCAAGATGTTCAGAAAAATCCTAACAACATTAATATGTATCTTAATGATCAACACATGATGCAGGCTTTGGGTGCGTAACTAAATGTTAACTTACGTAATGCCACATTAGAGGAGGATTCATAGCAAAATCTCAAAAACGAGGAAAATGTTAGTACGCAGAAAGATGAGGCAAGATTACCGCAAGAGGCGGGATATAATAAAGAAAGTGAAAGCTCATTAGGGATGTTACAACTAACAAATTCCTCACTCGATCGTTCGATATCAGTTGAAGGGCTTATCGCACCCCTCCACCAAATCAAATGGCTCTCGCTAAAAGGAATGCAACTGGTAGTCCAGCTCCATAGTGGAGCTTTGCACCCCTCTTCCAAAAAAACGAAGGTGACAAACACAAAACCCGACATAGGAGGAATGAAGCAGGAGGTGCCCACGAGGGCCCCGAGAGTTCAAGTGTCCCATGCCTATAAAGAAAGGATAGATGATGTTACTAGAGCTGTGGGTTTCCAAACGATGGGATCTACCATTGATTTTTTATTACCTACATCAAAGGGAGCCAAAGGCATCATGAAGTTCACCAAAGAATTGGGCCACAACAATGGCGGAAAAGCCATCGAATGGTTACTGCAAATGGTCCGAACCAAAGAGTCGTTAGGTTTTCAGAGTTCACGTAAATAGTTGGATTGGTTATTGCCAATTCAAACAGAATGCTTGCAAGAGCTAACCAGAGAGTTGGGTTCTTGCAGGTGTTGTGACGCCCCTCACTCAGTTGCTCCATCGTCCTTGTACGCTGAAAGACGTCGTTTTTGCCATAGGCCATTTGGCAGCACCACACAGGCCGTGAAGAAAAAGTGTCGTCCCCCTTGCCGTCAATCGATGTGTCTACACTCAAAGGTCAATAGGTGTGTTTCTTAAATCGATTTGGAAATGGCTCAGCGTATATATCAGCGGGCTTATACGTTCATTGTCTGCCTGATTCTTTGTCTTCAAGTGCGACTGCGGAATGCTATCAGGCAGCTGAGAGTTCTCCCCGCTGTGAAATCCAAAAACTAAAGCGCGTCTTGTTCACTGGGATAACACCAAGGTTGGAATATTCTTCCCCATTTCATAGAAACGTCATTGCTCTGAAATAAGAAATCTAAAGCATCGTAATGTTATGTAGGTTGTGTTTGTAGTGGGGATTATGAACGACTCACATGGGCTTGAAGTAAGTCGTAAATACATTTAATGTGTGACTGGTCAGTAGATTTTTGCATGTCCACGGTTCTATCTCACCAATTTGAATGCTCGCCTATTGTTATACATTTGAGAGCTGTAATATAAGTCGTGGTCAATAGCCGCATATAGATACATTATAAACATACTTTAATTAATTAAATTTATTTAATTAAAAATATATATATAATAATATCATCTTAAAGAAAAGAAAAGAAAAAAAATCTGAAGGAGAATTCGAAAAACCGTGATTCCAAAACAATAGTACCGATGACTTACACATAAGGACATGGGCAAGGAAGAAATTATTAGCAAAAAAGCTTTGAGGACAAATCTTTTCAAAGAGGAAGGCAATGTTACGAACATAAATTGAATAAAATAACATAAATAAATATAAATAAATGTAAATACTAAATAATCAAGTAATGATTATGTTAAGTAGTCATTAACTAAGTGAAAAGCATGTCTAAAAGACATGCCCAGTCACAAAAGGACACCTGCTTAGGTATATATGTGGGTCTTCATTGTAACATTCTACATCATTTGTACATTTTATATATATAATAAATTATTATTACAAATACCTTTTGTGTATTTCTACATTAAGTCAACAAGTTATAAGTTTTGTTGCTTCAAATTTTCACAGTGCAAAGGTAATCTTTCCTTTATTAGAAAAATTATGGACCAAAAAATACCCTTGTAGTAGATTCAACCATTATCTAGAGCATTTGCATCTATCTAGCCTTCAAATATAGTAATATCAAAATTTACATGTACCTTAAAGGTCGATGAGGACAGTCTTGCAAGGGCTCAAGCAGTTTGAGTCCCAACTCCTCATACCCCTACCTCGTTGGGGGCATGCACAAAAAAACAGATAAAGAGCAGACTGCTTTGATACCACTAATCCAAACTTATGACAAGAATGAAATGAAATACAAATTATAACCAAAAACACAGAGATATAGTGAAACTTGACCTCAATTAATAAATGGAAAATGTTGAAATTGTATACGAGCAAAATGAAAGCAAACCAGTTCGAACAGTGGTAGCTTATCTCTAAGAAAAGATGTGATAGCTATGTGCCTTTAATAAATTGTGTTACAATGACGCTCAAAGGCCTTTTTATCATGAAGAAGTTGTGAGAAACCCTAAACATCCAAAAACCTAACCCTAGGAGATGAACTGCCAAAGGTGTATGGGCCTCGATGGCGTAAGTTAGAACTTCAACTTCCCAGGCTCGTAACTCTGGCATACGATATATGTTTGGCATGCATGGTATCCCATTGGAAAGTTCTATCTGAGGACTACAATTTCCAATTGTCATTGGCCTGTTTCCCCAAAAAACATGATTTAGGGACTCAAAACAGCTCTGAAATTTTAGGCGATGAAAACTGTCAAAATAGAAAAATTGTGTTGTGGACTAGTGGAATAGTTGGTGTGGCCAACAATATCCACCTGGATCACCAACACACTTTATTTGTTGTTTGAATCACCAATTTATTTGTTGATTGCTATGGCAAATACTGAATAAATCACACTACAACCTACACAAATAAAATTGCGGAAGAATAAACGTTGGAAGAAGTGCTAGCACACACATATAAAAATAACACAATTGTTTTTTGACAAAAGTCCCTAGAAAAAACCAACTTGGAAAAATTAGTGCAGCAGCTGAGGGTTTTATTATTATGCAGCAGTGAGAAATTTTGACTACAACTGGATGCCGAAATCTGGCAATCCTACAAAGAAAAATACTAGCAAAAATCTAGTGAGGAATTTTCCTCACCCCACAAGCAATCTCCCAACTCAACTTGCCTTCAAAAATTTGGCCCGCGAACCCTCTGCGTCAACGTTTGTACTACTCTGTGCAACCTATTGGACGTCTAGCCTCAGACTGGTTTCTAATGAAGTCGTTTTGCCCTATGCTGACTAGAAAGGCACTTCTCTGGCTCTTTGACTTCTTCCTGACCTCTGGAACTGAAAACGTCAATCCCTCTCAGCAATTCGACTTTGCCTCTAGAAGTTGTTGCGTTACCCCAGCGACAGCCTCTCTATGGCTCTCCTGCCTCTCTGCAAATGCACTCGCTGGATTTGGAATGCCTCCTCCACTGTCACTGTCTTTGACCCTCTCACTGGTTCGATCTCTAACTCTCTCCGGCAACTGACTAATACAACTCTGGAAATCGATTTGCTCATGAAATTGAACCTCTCAAGTGTCTTCTCCATCACCGCATTGACCTTGTATTATAATCCTCTGTTGGAGCACCAACGGCCAAGATTAAAACATAATTGATCGCTAGGATCATCTCTGGATCGATTCGTGTGAGTTTCTAGATCATTCACGCCTTGACTTAATTAATACTGATTAATTAACCATATCCCTTAAGTTTAGACTTAGGAAATATTTAAAAACTGGTTAATAATCTAATTAGGTCATTTCTAGGCAGAGTTTCCAAAAACGATCTCTGAGTTTTGGAGATCTCATGTATTATAGCCTCTCCTCAAGGCTAGAACGCATCCGATGCTTCAAAAACTAACACTCCCTCTTAACAAGGAATGTGTTCTAGTGCTACTGCACACCCTGTAGCAGCGTTTTGTCTCTATATCATCTCCTATCACACTGCTGATGTCTAGACATACTGCCCACCAACCACTGCGCAACTCTGATATACGCTCATTTGTGTTGTTGCTGACCCTGCTAAATTGTTGCCAACACTGCAACTCCCTCTCATCTGTTGTTGTTGCAACTGCAACTGAAAAGCATCCAAAATACTAGATCAATTGTGATTAGTATAATGCTTCTGTCACCGAAGTCTCTGACTGCTGCTAGTATCTGCATTGTCACTGAAGAATCTGCTTTGTTGCTCACTCTGCACTATGCCAACTGCACTGCTCCCAACTTTGCACTACGCTCCCCAGCATCTGACTGCTACTAGTCTTTGCATCTGCCACTCTAGCATCTGACTGCATCAATTGTCACTGATCCATTTTGCTATTGAATATTGTAGGCCCCCATAGCAAGGTATTGATCCATGAGGTGGACTCCTCAAGAATCCTGCCCATTTATAGAGCTGTGGGGCTACAACTCCAAATCACCTCACCTCACTCCTAGAGGTATGTTGGTGATCATAGCGAAGTCTTCCTCCAACATGGAGGATAGCCTATCAATCTCAACATGTGCTGCAGCCTAGTCCTGCTTCTCCTTCGTCCTTCTTTCTAAGAGGACACTGGGTACTGTAGTGACCAAGCTCACCACATCTAAAGCACTTGACCTTAAACAAGTCCTTCTTCTTTCTTTGTTCGCCATGTTCCTAACTGGGACCCTTCGATGCGAGGGCCACATTCTCCTCCTCCTTCACTTGCTTTTGTCTAATGTTGCTACCATTGATGGAGCTCTTTAGAAGAGCTCGCCTCACTTCCTCCTACTGCAAGTCAGCCCACATCCTGTCCCAATCTAGTAACTTGTCTCTACCCAATATGCTTTGGACAAAGACCTACCAGTCCTCGGAGACACTGTTGAGTGCCAATCTCACAAGCTCTGTTGGTTGAGGCGCTTCCCCAACAGCTCACAACTAGCCCCGGACCTCCTGAATCGTGGTGAGGAAGGGGTCTATGTCTTCCCCTTTTCTGCATTTGAATGAGCATCAACTTCTCCTCGAGGCACATCTTCCCTGATACAACATGGCGAGAATATCCCACATCTGCTTGGCAGTATCTTTGCCATCTTTATGTGAAACAACATGATCTCGAAATAATCTAGGCAATCATTTCGCCCGTGCCATCTCCTTTTTGTACTCCTTCATTTGATTTGCAACATGGGGAACTGCTACCACTACATCAATATATGTTTTCAAGCCAATCTCGTCTAGAAGGAAGGACACCCTTGCCTTCCAAACGACGTAGTTGGAAGCCCCATCCAACTTGTCTTGATCATGAAACCCAGCAGTGGCCATCTCAACAAAATGTTGAAAACCTCCTTTTTCCTTCTGCTCGGCAATTGCTATACTATTCGCATTCTCGTCACGAGTGAGGGGATCCGCTCACAATGATTGTTGATCTGCAAGGAAAAATCGAACTTCTTGAGACTAGAAGTTCCCTGAGGAAAATTTACCTCTATGTGTGCTCTTCTTCCTTCCACCAAACGTTGGCTCTGTTCTAGTGTACTGCTGCAAGACTTTTGCATCCAGCTAGAGATCTGTTCAACTAAAAAATCTAACTTGCTCCCTCTACCTCTGGAATCACTCAATCTAGAAAAATCGAATTTTTCAAGCCCTCACACAGAAAAATCGAACCTCCACAAGTAATTCGGCCGCTTGGTAGAATGACTACATTGCCCTTGGGAATTTCAGCCTTCTGCCCACAATGAGCAATGAAATTCCTTCTCTCTTCGCCTCTGAGCTCTCTTGCTGAACAACTGCGCTCTGATACCATGTGAAAATTCCAAATTGGAATCCTATTGTAGCAACTAGAAATTATTCTTCTAATTGTTAATTTTATTTAACAATTTATTTGTTGTTTGCTATGGCAAATACTGAATAAATCACACTGCAACCTACACAAATAAAACTACGGAAGAATAGACGTTGGAAGAAGTGCTAGCACACACACATGAAAATAACACAATTGTTATTGGACAAAAGTACCTAGAAAAAACCCAGCTTGGGAAAACCGATGTAGTTGTTGAGGGTTTTATTACTATCCAGCAGTGAGAAATTCTGAGTACAACTGGATGCCGAAATCTGGCAATCCTACATAGAAAAATACTGGCAAAACTCTAGTGAGGAATTTTCTTCACCCTCTGCACATCCTATTGTGCGTCTAGCCTCAGACTGGTCTCTGATGAAGTCATTCTGCCCTCTATTGATAGGAAAGACACTTCTCTGGCGCTTTGTGACTCCTTCTCGACCTCTGGAACTGAAAACATGAAACCCTCTCAGTAATTCGACTTTGCCTCTAGAATTTGTTGCGTTGCCCCAACGTCAGCCTCTCTATGGCTCTTCTGCCTCTCTGCAAATGCACTCGCTGTATCTGGAATGCCTCCTCTAGCCTCATTGTCTCTGCCCCTCTCTCACTGCTTCGATCTCTAGCTCTTTCTCCAACAACTGACTGCCGCTACACTGGAAATCAATCTGCTCATGAAATCGAACCTCTCAAGTGTCTTCTCCATCACCACATCAACCTTCTCTTATAATCCTCTGTTTGAGCACCAACAACCAAGATTAAAACATAATAGATGGCCAGGATCCTCTATGGATTGATCCGTGTGAGTTTCTAGATGATTCACACCTTTAATTAATTAATACTGATTAATTAACCATATTCCCTAAGTTTAGACCTAGGAAATATTTAAAAACTGGTTAATAATTTAATTAAGTCATTTCTAGGCAAAATTTCCAGAAACAATTTCTGGATTTTTGAGATCTCATGTATTCTAGCCTCTCCACAAAATTTCAAGGCTAGGAAACATCCGGTGCTACAAAAACTAACAATGTCATTCTCCTCTCCTTAGCCTTTTTCATTGAGCTAAACCCCTAACCCTAATATCCAAAGTGATAGATGACCACGATTAGATCTCACTTCACTTAAGATCAATAGTTGAAATTAAAACATAATCAATAAAGTAAATACTTTATTTTTCCTAAGTTTCTTTAGCTCAATATCCAATACAATTAATTATGTGTTTTTCCTAAGTTAGACGTAGGCTAAGTTACAATAGCAACTAAATAAATACTTGAGTAAGTGTCCTAAGGAGACTTTGGGCGACTTCTACACACTTAGACACTTAGGCCTGTGCAAAAGAACCTACTCAAGCTACAAACATCAACATTGTTCCACCATAATGGTTGTACCCATAATCAACCCATCACTTCCTTCAATTATAAGTGTCTTCAAATTCAAGCTCAAACCCACCACAAATTCTTCCATGGCCATTACATTCGTTATTGAAGGGAGAGGTGGCCAATACTCATTAACTTGACTCAAACCTGAATCCCCACTACTAGTGAACTTCGCATTGAACGAACTCATCATAGCACGAATAGATCCATTATATTCCATAAACCACGAGGAAATACATTCAAATGGAAGGGGTAATCACATGACTTCATTATGCATCAATGAAATTGTTATATCTATACAATACTTATTAGTGACCTACCTCTTTGTCGAAGACCGATACAACATGGTTTCATCTTGGTCCCACCCAACCCCTAACAAATTTATGCATATGCCCTCATTCCTGTGCTGCAAAGCCTACCAATCCTAAACTCTGCTCACTTAAATTCGCATCCATACACCTTCTTGCTCCTCTTCTTTCTCCACCTATGTGTTCTTCCCTACCCTTCCTCACTCCCCCACCCCTCATCACATGTTACCATTCGTGTTCATGGATATTATTTATTATCACAAAGTTTTACAAAAATACTAGAGGAACCAATAGTCACCCCCTTAACATATTGTACAATCATCAATACATACACTAACCAAAAACAAAACAACAATCAATGGTCCAATCCAAACCAAGAAGCAACAAGCTCATCTCTCTTTTCAACATGGAATTTGCAATGTAATTATGCATCTGGTTGTCTATGTAAAGGTATAATTTTATAACTTATCACATATAAGATAAGATAAGATAATTTTATTAACATCCAACAAATGACCATAAATAGGTTAATGGGACAGAAGGATACAACTAATACAAGTACAATGTGGGAGTGTGAACGCAACTCCTAGAAAATGCCAAAGCTGACTCTAGGATAAAATGAAGTAAAGAAAGGTATGTGTATAGGGTTCATTTCATTCTTTATCTTATAAGGGAATAACAATGGGATAGAAGGATACAACTAGTACAAGTACAACGTGGGAGTGTGAACGCAACTCCTAGATAATGCCAAAGCTAACTCTAGGATAAAATGAAGTAAAGAAGGGTATGTGGAATAGGGTTCATTTCATTCTTTATCTTATATGGGAATAACAACATATATCTTGTTATAGAGGCCTATTAAGTTACTACAAACCTGTATTCATTCATCATGAATGCTATATGGAGAATATAATCTAAAATTATCTTGCAAACCCATTTTTATTAAATTCACACATAATTCCAACATCTCAAGACTAACTCAAACATGATTTCCGGTAAAACAACTTGTCATTGGGAGATCACGGGGTCAATTATCCTCGACGCCCTCAAGGTTAGGTTGTGATTAGTTTGGCAGCTAGGATGTGCCCTTTGGGTGGATCTACCCAGACTTTCCATGGAAAAACCTACAACCAAAAAAAAAACTAAACTCAAACATGATTTCCAAGATATAAAATGGTAGTTCAGAAGGTCTTTGGACTAGGAGACAAATAATATCATAATTATTTGATGCCATGATTGATTCATAATCAATCCCATTCACACAATTCAAATAGCTCAAGACTAACTTGGACATGATTTCCGGGTTCTAATATAACAGTTCAGATTGTCTTAGAACTAGGAAACAAATGATATCAAAAAATTTTAATGCCATCTTGATTGCTAACCATTCTCATTTGACTATGTAGTTGTGCTTATGTGGATGTTAACTTGCAAGTTGCAAAATACACGTGATTGTCGATATTGTCATCTCTAAGTAGATCACAACCAACAACATAAGATTGGGCATGAACATATTTGTGGAATTATTTTTCTTGCAACTAGGCAATCTAAGGGTAGAAGCATGGTAAACCTCTTGTTTTTAGTATTTCAAAACATTATAATGTTCTCAAATTTATGAAGGCCCTTTGTTTACCTAATACCAACATTTAAAAGTTATGAAATTCTGCATGAAGGAAAAACAATGATTAAGATAGCTTGCTTCTCAGCTATTATTGGAGTGTAAATTGAGTGTGAAGCGAACAAAGTTAGTTCTTCAAGTTAAATACTCTAGAAAACTTGGAATATAAAGATCTCCATTGAGATACAAGAATATATATTAATTGTCTGAATAAGAATGATGATATAATTGGGAATGAGGGTCATGTATCTATAGCCAGGTAAGTACCCTTTCACGAACAGGTCATGTCTCCCTAGACATGCCTCTTTGTTTAACTAATTATTAATTAACTAATCATTATTACAATTATTTATATTTATATTATTTATATATATTGTATTCGTACATTGCCTTCCTCCTCAAAAAAGGTGTCCTCAAAGCTTGTTGATGCAAAAGGCTTGATCTCTTTCTTTTTTTTGGTTTCGAATGTCTTCTCATCTCGGCACTTGTCATCTTCGTTGATACAAGTTGATATGATCTTCTAAGTGACAAAAAAAACTATCACACTGAGAAGGGATCAGACCATCCTATATTTATTTTTTGTGGAATATTTTGATCACTAGAATTTTGTAACGAATTGTCATCATAGGACTGGATTGAGGTTACATCAATATTCTTTGGAACATCAGTTTGTTGTTTCTGTTCCGAAAGGTCGTTATACGTAGCTTGGTTGAGTTGTCTACTCTCATGATTCAAATGTCGATAGGGAACTCTTTTGGTTTGACTTTGCCTTATCATCAATGTGGTAGTTTCCTGATTTTCTTCAGGTACTGATGTTGTTGAGTTGGTTACTGAATAATCACTTGGAATTTCCATTGTTTGAACTGCAACCTCTGAGTGTGTCCTCACTTCAGTTGGATTTGGATTTGTTTGAACTGTGAGATCAATGGGATCTGTGTTTGTTCCCTTTTCTTTGACTTGCAGTGTTACATCTAAAGACTTTGATATTTCTTTTGTGAGTAGTTCTTCTAACTTGTTTTTTAATTATTTTTTATCATCTTTAAGTTTTTTAATTTGAGAGAGTAGACTTTGATTATGGTTTCTCAAACATAAAAGTTATTTGGTTTCTAATTCATCAACATTATTTTCATTGTTTTGACTTTTAAGCTTTTCATCTTTTAGATCTCTAATTTGTTCTAATAACCTTTGATTCAGGTCTTTTAAGAGCAAATTTTCTTCTTCTTTCTCTAATAAAATCTCGTTGAATTTCTTCTCAATACGTTCATTTTCTTCTTCTATTTTATTTCTTTCTTTCCTTGGACTTCTTGACCTTCGCAATGAATTTTCGGCTATGGTTCCTTAGATGCAAAATTTCCTCGTTCTTTTCTATTAATCTTTGTTCTAGTTTTGCAAGTTTTTCCTCTCGTTCTGTCATTTGCATCAATACATCATCTTGACATTTTTCCGCATTAAATAATTTTCCACGTGTTAGACAACATAATTCATAATTTTTATGAATCCACAAATATTCAATGTATGTTATACAAAAAGGACATTTAGTCCAAAATAATGATTGTTTGTTCTAGTTTTGCAAGTTCTTCCTTCTGTCATTTGCATGTATGTTATACAAAACAGAGATTTAGTCCAATAATGATTGTTGTGTGGAACTCATCTTTTGTTATTTCTTAACTTCTTTGAGATATATTTCCTTTAATTTACCCCTCAAGATTTTAATTAACTTCAAACTTAAAAGTATTCCCTTCTTATAATAAAATAATATATAATTTTTTTTAATATCAAGAAAATAATTTTATTAAGTTAAAAAAAAATTAATAACTTCCTAAATTATCCTTTTCTTAAAAGAACCTTAGATAATAAAAGGTACCTTCCTTTTATAACTACCCTTAAATCAACTTAAACTAACACGAGCTTTCTATTAGTGGACCTTTTATATCCTTTGGATTTAATAATGGTACTCTTTTTTCACTATTTTTTTATTTTTCTTAAATAATTATTATTATTATTTTGTTTCTAAATATTCAAAATTCCCCCTCCAATATTAATGACTTCTTTCACTTTCTTCACACTTTTATAAAGTACTCACTTAGGCTTTTTATCACTTATACCCACTGACTCACTTTTGAAAAAGAATTTAACGTTACTTTTACAAAATTTCACAAATACTTTTTACTAAATCGTTTTCCTTCTTTAGATTATCTTGGTATAATGCTTCCTCTTAAACGCCCTTTTAAATAACTTTGCCTTTAAAGCCTTAAACCAAAGCTTTCGATGAATCATCGTCCCCTTTTCTTCCTCGTCACGTTATTCACTTAATTGGCACTTTCCCGTCAAACGTTTTTTTCCTTGTGTACGATGGATGGATGGATGGATTGTATAGATATGCAATCACAGCAGATTGAATTAAAATGTATGTTGGTTGTTGTAATTTATACAACAGCGAATGGGTCTATACAGTGGCAATAAAAAGTGTTTAAGGCGGCTATGTACAGACGACGTTGGTCTTGTTGGCTATTCGAAGTGTCAATGCCTAATAATTTAACGGTGTATGGACTAATTAATTGGCTATGTGAAACAATGGTTGTACGAATTTATTAGAGTTGCAGTTATTTAATTTTTTTGGTAAACGGAGTTGTACGGATTATCAATTATTTATTTTGAATGGCAACTATGGAACGATGGCATATGTATGGAAACAATCAATGGATTGCATGTGCAGACTGTACGGATAGTCAATTTGATCTACAGCTACTTCTCTTGTTAATTTTTTTAATATTGTTCCTTTTTTTAAAACTCCTTTTTTTTAATATATTTCTTTTATAAACTCTTTATATATATACATATATGAATTTTTTCATATTTTATACTCAGTTTTTTTTCCTTTATTTGTTTTTTTAAGGTTATTTTTTCAATAATTTTATTTTATTTTATTTTATTTTATTATATTATGTTTTTCTCTATATTTTTTGTTTTTATTTTCTATGGCCAAAGGCCAATTGGCAAATTGGAGACCCTCCAAAAGCTTGTGGTAAAACGCTTCAACTGCAACAAAGTTGACGGATTTCGATGGCCAAAAACCAGGATCGGAGAAGAAGCTCTATGCAGCGGTGAAACGGCCAAAGGATCAAACTGCTCTGATACCAAATGAAGCGAACAAAGTTCATTCTTCAAGTTAAATACCCCAGAAGACTTGGAATATAAAGATTTCTATTGAGATACAAGAATATATATTAATTGTATGAATAAGAATGATGATACAATTGGGAATGAGGGTCCTGTATATATAGCCAGGTAAGTACCCTTTCACGAACAGATCATGCCTACCTAAACATGCCTCTTTGTTGAACTAATTATTAATTAACTAATCATTATTACAATTATTTATATTTATATTATTTATATATATTTTACTCGTAACAAACTGAATGTTATTTTAGGTTAAAACTAAGAATTTGTAACTAATACCAAATTTAGAATAGTCATGAAATTCAGCACAAGACAAAATATTAACTAGGACAGCTTGCTTCTCAGCTATTATTGGAATCTTGATTGAAGGTTATCCCAGGTTGAACCTAGCAATGTTGTAACCAATGCTGTCTAATTAAAAATATATATAATACAAAAGAGATTATGAAAATTAAGACTAAGAATAGTAAGGCAAATTCTGACACGGTAAAGATGGATGAGACACTTGAAACTTCCCAATTAAGGAAACAGGAGAAGGTAAACAGCAGCAGATACTTCATGAGAAAGCATGTAGCTTTGGACATGGATTCATATTCACAATACTTCAAGAGAGGCACAGCAAGAATGTCAAATGGGAAATGTAAACTGTAACAGATAGCCATCTGTTGGACTTCGTTTCTAAAACGAGGCATGTTATACAGTATACTAACCTCAGGTAGGTGATCAGGGCAGACAATGAAGCAGTAAAATAAACAGCTGAAAAATATAGCTAACAATGAAATCACATGAATATAACCAGTTAAACAAGTTAGTCTAAATCATGTGCACGCACGTAAAGACAAGGAACTCACCCCAGTTCCATCACATTCATCTGCCAAAAGTCTCCTAGCAACCATTGCTGCAGTCACTATCCCTTCTATATTACTTGATTCCTGCCAATTGAAATTTGAAAATCAATGGATAAACCAAAATCTAATCTCTATCTAAGTTTAATATTTTAAACAAAAATTAAATAGCTAATTGAGACAAGGTCATCAGTTACAGCATTCATTATGTATATGGTATTATGTAGTAGCACAAGGGATCAAACAACAGAAATATAATCTTCCATGCAAGCTCCCATGCATTTTTCGACTTGCTTTCAACCAGCCATGAATGATTTACCATATCCATAATTTCCTGAATTCAAAGAGCTTGCCATGGTTCACAATTTTCTAAGACAATGGAGACACACCACTCAAGATAATGTGTGCTTGCAGTATATGCAAGTGTGAAATGCCCCATCTCATCAAGTGGATGAATCTAATTCTTACCATAAGAAACATTTGATCATAGGTTGGACAATGCAGGAGATTGCCTGTGGCGATGAACCAACAGGACATATTGTTTGTGCAATCAAGGCACCTCGTAAACCAACAGCACATCTTCAAATACAGCATTATACTGCACTTGAAATAACTCGTTGAATGTCCACTTGCAAGGAATTCGAGATCCACAACCCAGAAAATGCAGAAACATGCTGAGGCAAATAAACCAAGTAGGTATATTCTATAACAAAAAAAAGGCTAAATATCATGCCAAATCACATCTAGAAAGTACCATTAAGCTGTGATATGAAAATCCCTTTCTCCACAGTTCAACCTTGTAAATATCTTAATTTGTTTCTGCTCCAATGTAATTTTAAATACAGTGGTTTTTACATGCATGCTTCAAATGGTATTTTTCCTTGGACATTTGTCTTGTAAAGATGCGAACTACGACAAATGAAATAGAGTATAAAATTCACCCATTAAATGAGAGTCAAATACAACAGACATTAGGATATGGATCAGTAGTCATTGTAAAAGGTTTAAAAAGATATCATGAGCTCAAAGGCATCATACTGCCAAAGAGGACAACCAAGGCACCAACCCAATCCCTCCAGAACGGATCAGACATCCCAATGTAAATATAAGATGTATCTTTCAAAACTAGAAATATATTTTAAAACTGTTAAAACATTGGTAGGAACAAAGGACCACTGTTTTGACCTCTATTACTGTCTTCAGTTAGACAATATGATCATTTCAATATCCAGGGTACTAGCTGACATACAAAGACTTACACTTAATCTGCCAGGACCACTGTAACAAGCCTCCAAATAGGCACCCCAGAAAAACAAGAGTTCCTTGCAAAGACTTATATGCACCATAAAAACATTGGTAGAAACAAAGGACCAATGTTTTAAACTCTATTACTATTCTTCAGTTAGACAATATCATTTCAACATTCAGGGTAGTAGCTGATACACAAAGACTTGCAACTAATCTACCAGAACCAAGGTAACAAACCTCCTAATAGGCACCCCAGAAAAACAAGAGTTGTTTGTCAATATGCACAGCCTCTGAACAGTTTTCGCCCTCTAAAATACACAGATTGACCTCAGATTTTACGAAAAATGAAATTATATTTAAATCCACAAAAGACCAAAATAGGTCAATTGGACTAAACAAAAACAAGTCAAAATTGCAACATAAGAGTGTCAAAGGCAAGTCCTAGGTGCAACAATAACTACAACAAAAGATAAAGAGTCCAAAGGGATGAAGACAAAAGATATAAACCCTAGAAAAGAAAAAGAAACAAGCATTGCTCTATGAATGAAGAGAATCATCATTGTGTTCTAAAAGCAACAGAGCAGCTACTGTTCTTGACAACTGTCACGAAGGTATCAATGCATAGCTGAGAATGTCCTTTGGGGAATAGGGAGACATCAAATGATTGGAACAAGTCAAATAATCCTAGGGAGACATCAAATGATTCTTGATGGAGCTCTCCCAACAGCTGAACTCAATTTAGGCTAGGAGAGTTCCACATTTAAGTCGAGCACTAGAACATGTATGTCTCAGTTGTCTTTCATGTTTCAAAGAATCTGGTCAGTTTCCCGACAAAACGAGAGGGTGCTGTCTCATAAAATGATTAAACCCGTTACTCAACACCCATGATTTAAGTATCTACAATCTTCTTCCCACCTACATTCACCAAAATAGGCAAATAAGAGATAATACTGGTGGGATTGGGCATGGATAGGCCTGCCATAAACAATAATTGTATCTCCAAGATGGAGAGCAAAACATCTTTAGTCAACATAATGGAAAAAATAGCAAGGATCTCTGTATCAACATGGAAACATCCTCCAAGTCCCATCATATATGGGACATTTGAAAATAAACTGTTATGAGCTTAGATCTTCCCATTTTGACATCATTCTATGAGTTAAGTTTGCACTCCCGCATTGTGTTTTAGAAAAATGGGTATACTTTTTACTCCAATTGATCTACTTTTATGATCATTTGTTGGACGTTAGGAAAATTATCTTTCATAACACCCTCCTAAAGAGAACAAAGCTAGCATATCCTCTACATACTTGCATACGGTGAGAACAATCTCAACATACAGTGGTGAGAACAAAGATCAAACTCAACAGACAATTGATGACAACAAACACTCAATTGGTGTAAGGGAATAATGTAAAGAAAGAATACAAGCCCGAACATACTATCACAATTCAATAGGTGTGCACCAAACTTAGTTCAAATAATGACCCAAAAACCACAAAGAACAGTAGGTTTGATGATCATGTCAAAGAGATGCATATCTGAGGGCATGTCCTTGTTGAATGGTGTTGTCATTGATGTCAAACATGGTTATTGAACACTCTTAATATTTGTCTAAATTGCATTAGTTGGAAGCTCCAATGGAAGGATGGTTGGAAACCCTAGTATCCCCGCATTCGTTGAGGTTTTTGAGAATGAAGATCAGCAAATTTGATCTCAAGATCATTGTCATTAGATGCTCCTCGTCTGACCGATTCCGGTGGTAGGTTGCATGCCACGAGAGCCTTCACAGTTTGGAAATTACACCTATTTGAAGATGAAGCACCCAACGTATGGGCAAGAACCCCAAAGGGTGATTATGTGGTACCTCCTCCATGGTCAAGTCAAATGTTCATGTTATAAGGTTCAAAGGGAATTGAAGTTCAAATTTTTTTAAAAGCCTCAAAGGGGTTTTCCCTCCAATACATTTGAATTTCAAGAGTCAATCTCCCTCCAAAATAGGAACTCGTTTGCATCTTTTGAAGCCCTTCAAAAACTATTTAAAGGCATATGATCTCACCTCCTAAAAAAGGAATTCAACGCATATTCTTGAGAGATCTAAACTCTGAAAATTTTCGGCTCTGTGGAGTATTATTACATCTGACGAGAGGCAGATTGAAAGTGTGTTTCTTTGGTATATGGGATTGGTTCTTTTCTCTTGAAAAAGGGATTTGTTCTAAGTTTCAAAATTTTGGGCATGAGTGTCATGGCTGAGGTAAAATTGCAGAGATAATCTTTGGCCCTCCTCAAGGACAGGTCATTATGGGTTGTGGTCACTTGTGTTTCTTCTCCAAGACCAGCGAAGATTCATTTAAGCCTAGAACAGTTACAGTTTTGTTAAATCATCTCTGTGGCTAAACATTTAAGGGTTGCATCTGAGAATGATATCTGAATTGTTTTGCGCATAAAGGTTTCACCAAGTTCTGATTATGCATCTGTGGCACTGTCCTGAGCAATGTTTTAAAACTCCGACTCGGCCGAGGGTTGACTCCGACTCCGACTCTGACTCGGTATCGACTTGGCCGGCTCGATTTCAATGACTCGGTCGTTGTAAAAAATACATTAAATATTTATTTTTTATAAAAACACATAATTTTAAAGATTTTCGTTCATGTTTCCAAACACACAGCATTAGAATATAGATAGAAGACAACATATGATCAAAGTAGGCTCATGAATATATCCATTATATTAAAATGGCACCCAATGCACTGTCCAATACATACACGATGATGATATAGAGATCAAAACAAAGACACATAACCAAAGAGGCTAGAAATGGCCTCTACAACAAAAGTCTGTGACCAGTACTACTGGCTACTGCTAGAGTTGCCAACATCATCGAGCTCAGTGTTACTTGGGCGCGAGAGCGAAAGCGGGAGCGACATTTCGGAAGCTCCCAACATCAAGGTACATAGAGGGATTGGTGCGCTTGATTAAATACGAGTTCCATACCCTGATACATGACAAACTTCAATGGAAACATTGCAATCCCCCAATCCTGAAATCCTAAAAAACCGATAAGTCTGCTGGATTTTGAATGAAATCTAAAATTCTACTTTCTCCATATGAAATCCAACGAGGCCCGAACCACTCTCAAACATCCCGAGTCATTTCATGGTAATTTTAAAAATTTAAGTAAAAGGATGAAAATGAAGATTAAGGAGAATGTCACTTTTACTTTAAGAATTTAACATACATTACCATGAATAGCATAGCCTTAGTAGGGCAATATGATCAAATACTAGGGTTTGGGAGAGGGGAATGGACCCCAAATAGTATTTAACTAATTTATAAAACACCTTGGAATCCCCAACACTCAGCTAACAGTTAAAAAAAATTAAAAAATATGAAAAATCACATTTTTTTGGGGTTACAGACCGCACTCATTGACTCGGCCAAGTTATTGCGGAACAGGCCGGGTTGACCGAGTCATGACTGACTCGGTCGAGTCCTGCAATAACTCGGTCGAGTCAGTGATGACTTGGCCGCCCGAACTGGTATTTCCGTCAGGTTGTAAAATATTTTAGTGACTTGAATCAACTCGGCCGAGTCACTAATGACTCGTGGGCATCATATTAAGGCTTGTTCCTGAGCATCAGTCTTATGCGTTCTCTTCAAGAGTAAGGGTTTACTATCTACATTGGTTTCGGCCCTATTTTTGTGCACAAGTTGTCAAGTATCTCTAAGGCTCGAACTTGTGGCTATTAATTCATCAAGAAACATGCAAGCAAAAGAACTATATTTGGAGCCATTGTTAAACCTATTGAAGTTGTCGGTTATGAACAGGATTAGAGAGCATGAACATTTGATGTAGACCATAGACAATTCTTAGTCAAGAATTGACTCTTCCACAGCACCGATATATTGATATATATGAGGCAGCTCTGTAGTGAAGTTCTAAGAGTTGATATATATATGCCACCAAGGGTCTAGGTTCAATTTCATTGTGTGATTGATCATGTTCCACATATAAAGTTTCATGCAAGCCCTATTAGCCATGCAGACATTCAACACGAATCCATGTGATTTAATATTTAAGAATTAACGTCTAATATACAAGGAAGAGTTGCAGTGGTATCGTATATCCCAGAGTATTTGCCAGAGCATACATAGTCTGATAGATCATCACAAGGAATTTCAATATAAAGTATTATGGCATTATATTAACTTAAGTTCGAGCCCCAAGAAATGACAAATAATAGTGTTTTATTTTTATGTCTCATTTTGTTGAACCTATAGTGAGCATATTGTAGCATTGACCCCAACATTGGAGCAACTTGTAGAACAGCACCCAGACGTGATATTTTGTAGAATGGTCAATATATTATACAATTTTTGCAAGGCTTCTGGAGTCATCATTGACCCAATTTGAAAACTGAAAGAAGCACTGAGTTCAGAATTCAGAAACAGATCTCGAGTGATTTTGTCTACAGGAGGTACTATAATATGTGTGCGAGGGAGAGAATGCTATAGGGCAGGTTGCGTTGCTAAAATTAATGGGATATGGTTGACAGTATCTTGCGAATAGAGAGTGAGAGCTTGTATCACTGATGAGCTGGTGCAATGGTAGTATCAGAGACTGACGCAATGACAGAGACATATATATGTTGGGACAGGGTTTTTGGTAGAATTATTTATGCAGGGTTTGCCGGAGAAGTTGCTAGAGCTTGACATTGATATACATTCTGTGTAGAAGCACATTTGTCTGATGCTAGGGTTTGATGTGCAGATTGAGCAGAGGCAGATTGCATTGTAGTTTCTTTTGTATTGATATTGAGCACAAGTGGATCCAATCTAAAAATTGTGAAACGTGGTTCGCCAGTTGATCATGGTGGCATGATGGTGCAAGGCAAGAGAGTGGAGCCTCCTTCAGGTTGGACCCTGAGAACACTTCAGGGCAACAGAGTGGTGCTAGGGCAAGTTGGAGCCCGCACAAGGCATTGGAGTGTCCGTCCAGTTGCAGCTGGTAAACAAGGTGTTGGAGGCTATAGCATCCTTCAGGTTGGAGTTTGTCAACCAGGGCGTTGGAGCATCCGCCTAGTCACAGTTGGTAAACAGGGCATTGAAGCATCCAGGGGGTTGGAGCCTCCCTCGATTGTAGCTGAAAATATTGATGTACATTTTATTAAAAGACAAATATTGAAAAGCATTCGGTGGTTTTTGCCCCGAAGGGGTTCCCACCTAAAAATCTGTCTATTGTCCTTATTATTGTGCATTGTTGAATGGTATATTTATCTGAGGCTAATAAAAAATAATGTTTTGTGATGTCAAAATATGCTAATAAAAATGCTTGGCTGCTTGCTTCTTTGATTTTCCCATCTTTGCACTTTGAGATCTACCTTCCAATTGTTAAGCTGCTATTGAAGAAACTGGCTCTGATACTAATTATTGGAAATATTGAATCAAAGGAAGTTCCAAGTACTGAAATAGTTCCAGATCCTATTACTGTTGATGAAGAGAAACAAGTTGGTCCAATTCCTCTATTCACGAAATCAAATGTTATAATTTGAAAAGCTAAATGGAAGCCTATTTGCAAGCTATTGGATGTGATGTATGGTTTTCATTTGTTGATGAAGATACATCCACAGATGAATCAAGAAAATACAATTCAGAGGCCATGAATATCATTGTAAATGTCTTGCCAAATTTTGTGAAATCCAATATAGGTCCATGCTCATCTGCCAAACATCTTTTGGGGAAAATTCAAAATATTCATGCCAGTCAAGATAATATTGATAATAACCATGTTTCAAATCAGGTAGTTCCTTGGGTTGAAGAATCCAACAATGGTGATGAAGAAGAAAAGGAAGACGTAGAGAAATCATTAATCAATGCCTTCAAAGAATGGAAGAACACAGAGAAGGAAAATCACACACTCAAAGAAGAAGTTGCTCTCTTAAAACTTTAAGTGCAAGAAGCAGAAAAGAAAAAGAAAGATCTAGCAAGCCAATTAAAGGAATTTGATCAAAGGTACGTATCTGAAGTAGATAAAAAACAGAAGGAACTAGATGCATCTTCAGTAGAAATTAGCAGGCTTAGAAAGCAAAATGAAAAGCAGAAGGAACAAATACAAGTTCTTAACATAGAAGTAGAAAAGGTCACTCTTCTAAAGCTACAAGTAGAAGAAGCAGAAGAAAGGAGAAAAGTCTTGAAAATCTAGTGTCAAGAAGATATTGATCAAAAACAAAGAGAACATGATGTTGCCCTAACTGAAATAGACAAGCTCAGGAAGAAAAAATTGCTTGATTATGAAAGGAAGAATAATGACGTGGGTAAACTAAAGAAGGCAAAAGAGGTCGGTGAAGCTCAAAACTCTAAGAACAAGATTGATAGTAAGATCCCTCATAAGCCAAATCAAAATGAAGGGCAAAACAAGGATGAAAACGTTGTTGCTCTGAGAAGTAATCAACAAAACGTTGCACCTCCTCCCAAGAAGGATGACTACAGAAGATCATCAAGACAAGACATCTCATCGAGGTATGCTAGCACGTTTAATGGTCATTGTTTTTTATGTTCTAACTATAAATATATGGATAGGGACTGTAGAATGTATGACAGGTGTAATTATTGAAGACGTTATCAAAACCCTAGAAGCAGGTTTGCAAAATCGCAAGACAGGTTTCAAGACGACTTTGTCAGCTAAAAATATATGTCATTTGCTCTATAATTTAGGCCCAACATCGAATGTTACAAATTCCATAACTATGGGCATATAGTTCATGATTGCAGGTATAGGATGGACTATTCCAAGAAGGCAACCCAAACATCAGTTACAGGAAGGTCAGGAGAAGAAAACAGATGCAACAAGACCAAGCAAATGAGAAAGTTTCAGCAGTCGTGCTTACAAGTTTTGTAAAGTCAAAAGGGCATGATGCATCTCCAATGGAAGATGTTGAAGATGATCTGACCGAAGAGCTAGTTCATACATTATTCTAAAGAATACAACATAATGACTCCCTATCCTGTTAACATTGAAGAGAGGGGTCTATGTAGCAACATTTGTACTTTTGAAGGCCTATCTCTTTGAAAGGTTGACAGTTGGCAGATATGAAGAAGTCTTTAGACCGACATTCAGCATTATGGGCAGATTTAGTAGAGTAGCTTTGGCAGGCAAAGTTAAGGACTGAATCGCACAAGAACCCATGTCATTGGCAGGTAGAATAAGTTGTAGAAATTTGTATGAAGCATAACATATCAAGGGAAGATAGGTTGTTTATTGCAGAAGCATTAAGGAAGAAAAGTAAACTCGTATCTTGCAAGAAAATAGAGGAAGGCATTTCGTCTGGGGGAGAAATGGTATATTACAGGAAAAAGCAAGCAACTTGTCAGGGAGAGTCACCCTTTGCCATGATGTCAAAAGGGGAGAAAAATCAGGAAGAGAAGACCAGAGGCATGGAGTCAGGGAGAGCAGTGATCACATGAGGAGTATGTGCCGCATCAATTAAAAAGGGGAGATTGTTGAATGGTGTTGTCATTGATGTCGAACACCAGTTATTGAATGCTCTTAATATTTGTCTAGATTGCATTAGTTGGAAGCTCCAATGGAAGGATGGATGGAAACCCTAGTAGCCCCGCATTTGTTGAGGTTTTTTAGAATCAAGATCAGTGAATTTGATCTCAAGATCATCGTCAATAGATGCTCCTCGTCGAGTTGATTCCGGTGGTAGGTTGCACGTCACAAGAGCATTCATGGTTTGGGAATTATGCATGGTTGAAGATGAAGCACCCAATGTATGGGCAAAAACCCCAAAGGGTGATTATGTGGTGCCTCCTCCGTGGTCAAGTCAAATGCTCATGTTATAAGGTTCCTCCCCATAAATTAAATTAGTATTTCCTATGGGAAAAGGTTAATTATGAATAATTGTTTTCTAAAGATCAGGGGTGTGTGAGGATCTTTCGCTTTCAAAGTTAATTGAAGTTCAATTCTTAAAAAAAACCCCTCAAAAGGGGTTTTCCCTCCAATACATTTGAATTTCAAGAGTCAACCTCCCTGCAAAATAGGAACTCGCTTGCATCTTTTAAAGCCCTTCAAAAACTATTTAAAGGCATATGATCTCACCTCCTAAAAAAGAATGCATATTCTTAAGTGATCTAAACTCTGAAAAATTTCAGCCCCATGGAGTATTGTTACATCTGACGAGAGGCAAATTGAAAGTGTGTTTCTTTGGTATATGGGATTAGTTCTTTTCCCTTGAAAATGAGTGTCACGACTGAGGTAAAATTGCAGAGGTAATCTTTAGCCCTCCTTAAGGACAGGTCATTAATGGTTGCGGTCACTTGTGCTTGTTCTCCAAGACCAGCAAAGATTCATTTAAGCCTAGAACAGTTACAATATTGTTGAATCATCTCTGCGGCTAAACATTGAAGGGTCCTGTTGCATCTAAGAATGATCTCTGAATTGTTTTGCACAAAAAAGGTTTCACCAAGTTCTGATTATCCATTTGTGGCACTGTTCTGAGGCACCACAATACGGGCTTGTGGTTATGGTTTTGGGCATCATATTAAGGTTTGTTCCTCGGCACCAGTATTTACTATTATGTGTTTTCTTCAAAAGTAAGGGTTTTCTATGTACATTGGTTTTGGCCCTATTTTTGTGCACAAGTTGTCAAGCATCTCTAAGGTTTGGAGCACCTAAAACATCATCAAACTCTTCCTGAAATTGTTGCATAATCGCTTGCATCTGAGGTCTGTCAAGGAGTTTTAAGTATTTGTTTTGACATTGTCATTATCTCTAGATCCGCTGCACTCCTAAAAAGCCAAAATAGTGAAGTTTGAAGTGGCTTTCATAAACAACGAAGAACCGATCTATGAAGTGACCAAATTGTAGACCTATGGGGACAAGCACTTCAGTTTTCTCGCAATTTATTTTGGCCCTTGACTTGGGTAGACCGTTGTGCATTAAATATTCCAGAGATAGCGTGACTCTTCTGCAGCATTCACACTTCAGAATGGTTCAGACTTGTGGCTATTAATTCATCAAGAAACGCGCAAGCAAACAGAAAACAAGAACAGGATTAGAGAACGTGAACAGTTGATGCGGACCTTAGACAATTCTCAGTCAAGAATTGATTCTTCCACAGCACCGATATATTCGCATATATGAGGGAGCTCAGTAATGAAGTTCTAAGAGTTGATATATATATATATATATATATATATATATAGATAGATAGAATCTAGATATATAGATAGATGCCTCCAAGGGTCCAAGTTCAATTTCGTTGTGTGATTGATCGAGTTCCACATATAAAGTTTCATGCAAGGCCTACGAACCACACAGACATTCAACATGAAACCACAAGGTTTAATATTTAAGAATTAACATCCAATGTACAAGGAAGAGTTGTGGCAGTATCATATATCATAGAGGTAGTTGCCAGTGCATACATAGCTATACATAGTCCAATAGATCATCGCAAGGAATTTCAATATAAAGTATTATGGCATTATATTAACTTAAGTTCGAACCTCATGAAATGACAAGTCATAAGTTTTCTTTTTACGTCTCATTTTGTCGAGCCTACAGATTTCTTTTTATTGTAGCATTGACCCCAGCATTGGAGCAATTTGTAGAACAAAACCCAGATGTGATATTTTGTAGAATGGTCAATATATTATATATTTTTTGCAAGGCTTCTGGAGTCATAATTGACCCAATTTGAAAACTGAAATAAGCATTGAATTCAGAATTCAGAGACAAATCTTGAGTGATTTTGTTTCCAGAAGGTATTGTAATATGTGTGCCAGGAATAGAATGATAATTGGCAGGTTGTGTCACTAGAATTAAAGGGATATGATTGACAGTTCCTTGCGAACAAAGAGAGAGGGAGAGAGAGACCTTGCATCACTGATGACCTTGTAATGGTATTACAAAGAGTTGGTGTAGTGGTTGTATCACAGATTGATGCAGTGACAGAGACATATATATGTTGGGACAGGGTTTTTGGGAGAATTATTTATGCAAGGTTTGCCAGAGAAGTTGTTAGAGCTTGACATTGATATACATTCTGTGTAGAAGCACATTCATCTGATGTTAGGATTTGATGTGCGGATTAAGTAGAGGCAGATTGTATTGCAGTTTCTTTTGTATTGATATCGAGCACAGGTAGATCCAATTTGAAAATTGTGAAACATGGTTCGTCGACTGATCAGGGTGGCAGGGTGGTGCAAGGCAAGAGAGTGGAGTCTCCTTCAAGGTGGATTGTGAGAACACTTTAGGGCTCCAGGTTGGTGCCAGCATAGGTTGGAGCCTACACAAGGCATTGGAGCTGTTACTGCTCAAACTAGCAAGGAACCTAAGGGGATCCCAAAAGGGCAAATGCTAGGCCAAGGGCAACAAACACAATCTTAGCCCACTATCACCTCAACTAAGGCTCCCTTCTATTTACATACTTTCACCAATGGGAGGAAACCCGGTATGTGTGGAGTCACTAATGAAGGATAAGTCAATGGATAAGAGTGAACCAAATAAACCTTTCCCAGAATTTGAAGGATAAAGATTGATTGCTTTTTAAGCAAGGCACTAGGTAATCTAGGAAAAGGAAGAGAGGATTTGAGGGTTACGTTTATGGGATAAGACATGTGAAGGAGTTTCACAATCCCTAAAAACCTTGTTAGAATTGCTATCCTGACTGGTTCTTGAAGAATGGTCTTTCAAAGGAGTGGGACCACACGAGGCCAAGTGGACCCAGTCTAGGGTATGAGGAAGGAATCTAACAATCAATGATATTCTTACCCTAGACAAGGTGGAGAGAGGATCAAAGAAAATGTAATTACTCAAAGATGTTGGCTTGACCCTGGGAAGTACTAGCGTTGGGGATGGCAAGGCAAATTTTGGTCCTAGAGCTAGGGCTTGGCTTTTTTCCCAATTCCACCATCGGAATGTCTTCAAATTTGGAGGGCTAGAGGAAAGGCCAGTGTTAGAAAATTATATATTACAGAGCAATGGAACACATAGAATATAGCAGAAATATAAACACAGAAAACGCATAAAACCAGAGAGACACAGATATACGTGGTTCACCCAGTTTGGGCTACGTCCACCCCGAACAGCCAGTCCTTCCTTTTTATTATCCATCAAAATGAAAAGACACAACCTACAGCAGATCTGTTATAATATCCTTTGTTTTCTCTCACAGTCTCGCCTCTTTGTTTCTCGCTCGGAGAATACACATCTCTATCACAGTCTCAATACAATGCCCTGATAAAAAGAGAGGGGTTGCCTTCTAGGGCAAAAAACCCCAAACTAAACATAAGTTCTACCATCAGATCATCTGCCTAATGAACGGCCTAGATTGACTAGAAATTACTATACTTTTACATGGTAATTTTACATTTGTTTTTAGCTTCGGGGGCGCTATCCCCGAAACCCTAAGTTCACTTCATCCTCAATCACTAGGATGCTCCATCACAAGCTCAAGTAAAATCCATGTAGCATGAAACTCTAGTCCACCACTCAGTGACAGACCAAGTGACATAAGCAAGGGTGCTAACATCATAAGCCTCCAACTAGGTCAAAATTGGCCAACTAGCCATTGTGAGCGCTAGGATTACATCAAAATATGTGTACAAGAGGAGCGCTCCACAAGAAGTGATAGTCCACGTCATAACAAAGTGCTATAGGTGTCAAGTATCACAATAGGATTATCATGAGCATGTTTAGTAGTATAGCGCTCTCATTATCATTTATCATCCATGAGTCCAACAGCTTAAGCCATGTGTAAAATAATCACATCTTTGACGAACATCTTCCATGCAAAGGGTGACCATCACATAGAAAAATAGTGGCATCAAAGATCATCTCATAATCATCGACTAAAACATGGGAAACCATGAAGAGAGAACCAAACCATGAGAATCAATCGAGGAGAAAATGACTCTCCACCACCATGGCACCATCCACTCAATGGAAGTGCTATGTCCAAAATCAAGCCCAATACTCCACAATGCAAAATTGGAAAAGCTTCTATCTAAATTCTCCTTTGGAAGGCTAGAATCACCATGCCACCCTGCAAATCTCCAAGTCATGTGATCAAAATCACAGATGTAATCCTCATAGAAAATGGGAGGTAACAAACCTAGCCCTAGCTCACCATGTTAACTGAACCAAAGAAAAGAAACCTAAGAACCCAATCCAATTTCCCTAATTGAACCTGCTAGGCTATGTTGCACAAAACTTCAAGGAATCTAGCATTTCAAACCGTACCCATACCCGAAACTCCAAAACTCCGCTGAAACTCAACCATCGTGTAATCATCTAATAGAGTTAATATAGAGTTGTTTTACATTCTAAATTGTCATCTATGGGTCTTATTTCCTTTTTTCTTGCAAGATAATGTGTTATTCACTATCTATATATATATGATGTTTCGACCGACGTTTCCATTTTTGGAAGGCGACGTTTCTAAGCATACCCGTTTTGGAAACTCTAAAACGTTTCAGCGTTTCGTGCAACTTAGCTGCTAGGGAACAAGAAACGTGATAAATGTGGGATGCCTACAGAATTCATGAAACAATTGTCAGCATACCTATATAAGATAGAGCCTCATAATGCCATACGAGAAGCTTTCACTAAAGCTTGGTACAATTGAAAGACATGTACCAAACAAGATCCCTAGGCATTTAACAATCACCTCAATAATCACCCAATTCCATAGAGAGGGGATCCAAGCTATGGGATCATCAATCCCAACAAGTTAGTTATGCTCTCACTAACCACCACTTCAAAAGCACTCCAGAGAAGATCCAAACAACCCCTATTGGCCTCCCTTGATTATCGATCCACCTAAACTCGAAAAAGAGAATCATCAATAAAATTGTTATTAATGACCTTAAACACATCCAAAAGATAAATACCCTAAACTCTTCCTTTCACCCTAGTCAACTCCCATAAATAACCCAAAGCAACAGCAGCTAGTACATACAAATAGGCAGCAAGAGGACACACTTCTCTGATTGAATAATGAAGTTGGATATGATCAATCATTATGTTGTTCACAAAAATGAAGGTTGAAGCAGTGGAAAGGAATTCTCACCATGGAAAACACAATTAGAACCAAATGCAAGGCAATGAACCATATCCATAATGAAGGATATGGTTCATTGAACAAAGTCAACTTTAAGAAACAAATATTTCTGGCTAATCTCCTTGGCCTAATCCGCCTCCCATGCATAGTTCACTACATCAGGGATGAACGTGCCCCCTAAAAAATTGCATGTGTTCCTATCTAACAATTCAAAAAGCAACTCTATGCATCTAGAGAGCAAGCACCTTGGCCAAAATCTTGTAGGAGACACTAAGTACAGTAATGGATTGCCCTCCCATAATAGTATCCCTAGTTTTAATATGAGAAGCTTACACAAAATACATGCAGACAGCTAATTTGAGTCATAGCAGCTGCTGCCTCAAAAACAAAAATATGCACAATGGTAAACTAGGGAATAGCTTGGATAAAAACGTGGAGTGCAAATCTTGTAGCATTTAGTGTTAGTAGCTAGTGGAAAGTTAAGAGGTGTCAATTCAATAATTATACAGAGGGAGTATAAATTAGACTATGTACTTATTGCTTATAGCAATAATATATCACCTCCATTAATCTCCCTTTCTCTCCCCCCCCCCTCTCAAAATGTGTTTGTGCACTAAAACCAACACATAGTATGTTGTTTCCATTATTCAGAAAGAAAAAAAACTGTTTTAAACACCAAAATAATTCTTACATCAGATCACACTTAGGTATTGAAGGCAATAACTATTGCAATTTACAAATAAAGTGGATATTCAAAAACTTGGAAAACAGGTGCGCATATCCCATCAAGTTATAGAGATGCAGTTTTATCAAGATGATATTAATTATTTAGAATATTACATAATTTGGAAAGAAATGTGTATCCATTGCTTACCCTGTTGTCCGTTAAACAATCAGTAAATCCAATACCTCATAACATATAGAAAATGAGATAGACACATTCACAAAGAAAAACTTAGCCACTACATCTACAATATTACTGCATATTTTATCAGCATCTATCACATGCAGAGTAAAAAACTAAAACATATAAATGGGAAATGGGATGTATAACAACAAACCTCAGAAGGCATCAAATGATAATCCCTAAGTTTTTTGTCAGACCATTTCTTGATTGGTAGAAGAAAAGACTGCAGAAAAGTTAGTTCCTGATAACCGTCAGTAGTTTCCACTGAACAACAGAGACTCTTCATGTATACCCTTTCTTGGGAACTCCGTTCTCCATCAGACGCAATTTTTTTCATCTGCAGCGTTGCATGTTGTAAAAGGGCAGACTCACCTGTCATAACAAACTTTCAACAACACCAACCTATGAGAACAAGCTGAACTCCTATGTTAAACTCAAATCATATAAAGAAGCCATGTGTACTAAAAAAAAAAAGTCAAATTCTCCTAAATTTTAATACGGATTCACTTCAGAAACAGAGGAAAATTAAACTCACAAAATCTAGCGAGTGTTACTTCAGTATTCAAGGTTGGAATTCAATAATTAAATTCTAAATATAATAGAAAGCTTGTCTGGCTATGCATACTTTGATACAGAACCTTTTTAAACCATGAACCAGACTGAAAAGGTAGTCCCAAGAAACTGTAAGCAATAGTTAAGTAAACAAACCAACTGTGAATTCTAGAATAATGAGAAGCACCCAAATTGATTTCAGATGCCTATTAATCAACCACATGTAATCATAGGTGACGTTAATAACAATCCCTGCCACACCTTCCTGTATCTTACACACTGATTTTCTATTACAAGTGGAGAAAATAACATTATAAATAAAAAAATTCCATTTGACTTTTGTATCTGTCATTTTGATGGGCATGAGAACGTAACTAGATAACATCAGTTTCACTGCTTGTCTTCACTTTGTGTGGGGGCAAATCACCACAGACTATGTTACAGACAACATAATAACCTATTGATGATTGTAAATTGGAGTTGCAAGCCATCATTAGTAGGAAATCTTAGTGACATGACTCATAAGCAAATGGCAGATCGTACTGATGGCAGACAAACCAAAGGACTTTGCAAGCAAAGATATTGGACTTTAATCCTTCAACTCCCTTTGTGTTTTGCTGAAAAGAATAGCTTCCATATGAATTAACCCTTATCACTTGGAATGAACTTCTTCAGAATTCATCCTGCCATTTTGGCATTGACAGCCTGTGGATACATTCACAGATATCTAGGATCGACAATTTGTGGGCACATTGCAGCATGAACTTATCATCAAAGTTCATCATTCAACATCGACCATTTAGAGTGCTAAATTCAAAATTGGCACATCATTGCAGATTTTAATTGCTTGGATTTCAAGATATGAAAGGTTTCTTGCAAGCGATCCTCAGAGCAGCTATCGTTTAGAGAACAAGTTACATTCATACCAGCAGAGAAATAGAATCATGCTGAAGATCTTTCAAAATGTTTGTTATATTCAGAATTGACTTCATAATTGTAACATCTAACAATTATACTGGAGTATCCATTTGTTTACAGATACTTCATTGACCTACATAGTCTCAATTCCTTGATGAGCCAACTGGTCAATCAGGATGATACACTAGCTCTTTGCAAGAAAAAGAGCAAGGCATTTCAATCATATTTTCCTCGGCTCACAAAGCTAAGGCTTCGAGGGGAAGAAATAAAGGGCCACAACCTTACCAAAATATAAAGCATGACAAGCTTTCAGTTTACCAGATCTCTCTATGCTTGCATTTCAAATGCAGTACCTGGCACAGGTGAATTTTCCAAACGGTAAAATCAGGTTTTCAAAATATTGTTTTCTTCGAAATTTTCTATTTTTTATAAAATCCATCTTTCTTGAAATTTGATAAAATATTTGGATACCCTTTACTGAAATGTGCATAGGATTCAACTTTGGCGAAAACAGGATAAGGTCAAATTTTGGGTTCCTGCACTTTCAAAAATAAATATGTTTTTATATACCATTATCAAAGACAGCTGCCAGCACATTTGAATTCGGTGATTATCTGAAATTGTGAAAAAATAGATCAAACTAGGATTTCAATTTTTTAAGATTTGGTCATAATTTAGTACCCTTTAGGTCGAACAGCAATGAGGTCAAATTTCAGGTCATTATGAGAAACTCCAAAATTAGGTCAAATTTTAGGTCCCTGCGCCTTGTAGAAGTAACAATTGAGTCATTGACCCAATATAAATTCGTGATTGTTCATGATGATATTTTCACCTTGAGATTTGCATCTTGCTTGATGATAAATTTCAAGTCATGTTGACAAGTATTGCCCAGTTAAGAGTTTGCTTGGAGAGCAAGTAACTTGTTGCACAAATAAATGCTCTATGTCACTTGCTCAATGATGAAAGATCAATGTTCCTTATTTTCACAAATTGACTTGTTGACCAGGCATTAGTAATTCATGAGAGAGAAGACACATCCTTTGAGAAGGTTTTTTGAACTCCTATTGCAAACCCCAATCGATCTATTATGGGTTTGATCCAGGTGGATATTGGTGGCCACCCACCTATTCCACCTAGACCTCCAGTAGGTTTCATATGTCTCCTTGTTTATTGCAGCATTTACTATTTTTAGCATATTTTCAGGTCCTGGACTTCTGAAGCAATTTTGACCCCCTAAACGACGGTTTTCTTAGGTCCGCAGCAGGCCCATAGTCGTAGGCAAGGGCCTACCGCAAATCCTATAGAAGTCAAAGAGATCTTTCCAACAAGCTATCAGACGCGCCACGAAGATAACCAAGTTACGACCCAGGAAGTTGGCTATCCAACTAACCCCAATGGAGCCCACAAACTCTTGATATTCTGTCTCCTAGGGTTAGGGTTTTGGTTGTTTAGGGTTTTCCCTTGTTGTTCAATAATAAATAGGCCTTTGAGCCTCATTATAACACAATTCAGAAGCATGTAACTGCCACATCTCTTCTCAGAGATAAGCTACCATTGCCCAAGCAAATTTATTTCCATTCTATTTCTAAGCATATTTCAGTATTTTGTTAGTAATGAAATGAAATGTTATTTTTGCTACATCTTTGTATCTATGGTTATACCTGTAATTTGTTGTGTTCTTGTTTAAGTTCAGATCAGTGGTATCAGAGCGGTCTGCTCTTTCTCTATTTTTCTTTGCGTGTACCCAACGAGGTCGGGATATAAGGAGTTAGGGCTCGAACTAGTCGAACCTTTGCAAGATCAGCCTCGCAAACCCCAACGGCCTCCCATGGCGAAAGAGAAGAAAGAAGAGGGGGCAAGAGATCCTTTCAAAATCTTTCTCAAAGAAGCCCTCGAGTGATAAATGGTTAAATCTGCTAGAAGGATATTTTTTTGTTCATGATTTTTCCAGTCGGGAAAATATTACTTTTGCAATACTCAAAGTCGCCCCCCGAGTCAAGGACTGGTGGGAAACCTACTGGGAGAAGAAGGACGAAAGTACACCATCACTATTTTTAGTCACACCCACTTAGAATTCGTTCCGGGATGCCATCAAGGAGCAGTACTACCCTGTCGGGAGTTATGAGGATAAATACATAAAGTGGACCACGTTGTGGCAGGGAAGGGACCAAGATGTGCAAGAGTTTACCAATGTTTTGCATACACCATCGTACGAAGTGGGGTATTAAGGATTTTGAGCGACATTTGGTACTCAAGTACCACGACTGTCTACACAGGTACATCTTGGACGAGATGGAGTTCCTGGACATATCCTCGCTCGGCACGGCGTCCCGATACGCTATCAAGATTGAGCAGAAGTTTAAACAGAATAAGCTAGACTTTGGATCTGCAAATGTAAAAGAAGAGAAAGTCGCCCCCAAACCACAGAGCAAAGGACAAAGCCAAGGCGGGGCAACCCAGGACAACCCGCTGAAGCCGCAAGCAAAGAACAACACCATGAAGACAAAGGACACGGGAAAATGGTGTGAGTTCCATTAGAGCTCCACTCACAACACAAGTGAGTGTCGAGCCAAGCAATCACTGGTGGCCAAGCTGAAGGCTTCCGAATCAAACGCGTGTTCCGACTCTGAATCAGAACTCGACAAGGGGAATGACAAAGGGAAGCAAATCATTAATGCATAGCCAAGTGCCACCATGGCCACCACCAAGATCCAAAAGAATGGGCCTGAAGATCCAAAGGAGGGGAAACGCCTCTTCCACTCACAGATGTGGGTGAAGGGCTCTCTATTGCAGTTCATTGTCGACAGCGGGAGCCAAAAGAACCTCATTTCAGCAGAGGTCGTAAAGCGGTTGGGCCTACCGTCTACAACACATTCGCAGTTGTACACCATCGGGTGGCTTCACCAAAGACGAGATCTCTGAGTCAGCCAGCAATGTCGCCTTCCCCACAGCGTCAAGCCCTTCACAGGGTACCTTTCCACAGCGTCAAGCAATCACTGCAAAACAATGTAGTAAGATCATTTCACAGACCAGGAAATTTATTTTCCTTATGATTCGCCCTTAGGGAAAGAAGAAGATTGTGGCCACAGCTTCCAGACAGGACTCTTCCGCACAGCAACAACAGATGGACAAGGTCGTGAGGAGTACAAGGACATTTTCGCCTCACCTGCAAGGGTACCTCTGCACTATCAGGTCAAGCACTCCATCAATCTGACCCCGAGCGCACCGCTACCCAATGCACCGATCTATCGACGCTCTGTTTTGGAGAACGATGAGATCAAGAGGCAGATTCAGGAGTTGTTGCAGAAAGGGCACATCAAGCCAAGCTCATCACCCTGCGAAAGCTCAATTGTATTGGTACAGAAGAAGGACATGCCCTGGAGAATCTGCATTGACTATCGGGCGCCGAACAAGATCATTGTCCGGAATAGGTACCCAATCCCACGGATTGATGACCTTCTAGACCAGCTCAAAGGGGCCAAATATTTCAACAAGGTTGGCTTGAAGTTCGGTTATCACCGGCTGCCTACCAAACCCTTGGATGTGTGGAAGACTACATTCAATTCCAAGAAAGGCCTTTTTGAATGGTTAGTCATGCCTTTTAGGTTGACGAATGCCCCCGCAACCTTCATGAGATTGATGGACGACATGTTGTGACCCTTCACCAATGCATTCATGGTGGTGTATTTAGATGACATCTTGATCTTCAACCAGAGTTGGGAAGAGCACCTCCACCATCTTTGACAAGTCCTCCAAACCTTGCGACAACACAAGTTGTGTGTTGATTTGGAGAAATGCACTTTTAGTATGACCCAAGTTCAATATCTGGGGTACGTCATTGATGAGCAAGGTGCGCATGTGGACCCAACCAAGATACAAGTCATTTAGGATTGGCCAACCCCAACCACTCTAACAAAACTCCGTAGCTTTCTAGGTCTTCCCAATTCTACCACGGGTTCGTGTTGGGGTTCTCTCATATCACTTGGCCTTTAAGTCAAGTCAAAAAGGGCGGAGCGAAAGCAAAGTTCTTCTGGTCTGGAACCCAACAGAAGGCATTTGTCGAGTTCAAGCATCATCTCTACTCTGCACCAGTGCTCACATTACCAGACCTGCAACAACCATTTGAGATTGAGACAAATGCCTCCAATTATGCTATTGGTGCAGTTTTTACTCAACAAGGTCATCCAATGGCTTACCACAGTGAGACACTTTCAGACACAATCCAAAAGTATCCCACCTATGACAAAAAAATGTATTCCATTGTGCACGCTTGCTGTCAATGGAAGCATTACATTCTGAGGAAGGAAACGGTCATCCACACAGACCACTGACCCCTGCAGTTCATACAGACACAAGGGATGTTGCAGAATGATTACCATGAGAAATGGCCCACAAACCTGCAACAGTTCCATTTGAACACTAAGTACAAGAAGGGCGGCACCAGTAATGTTGCAGACTGCCTCAGCAGACCACCAATCATAGCATTGATCATTGTGCTCGACTCCTGTGGGCACGAGACTTCGGGGTGGCCGCATCTTTACAAGAGCGATCTAGAATTCAGCAACACATACCAGACACTCCTAGAAGGTAAGCAAGTTCCAAATTTTCTCCTCCAGGATGCACTGTTATGCCACCTAGGACACATTTGTGTTCCTTCGAACGAGCGTGCCAAGATGATTTGGGAGGCACACTATAGTTGGGTCCCTAGACATTTCGGAGTAGAGAAAACAGTGGCAGTACTGCAAAAGTATTTTTATTAGACCATCGTTGGGATGTTAGGAACTACATTAGGTCTCGCACTACCTATGCCATTGCCAAACCAACCATCAATAAGCAAGGCATATATACTCCTCTACCTACTACTCGAACTTGGGAATCCATCTCCATGGATTCCATGTCGGGCCTTCCTTCTACTAAGCACAGCAACAACTGCGTTTTTGTGGTCGTCAACAGATTCTCTAAGATGGCCATTATGCGGCCTGCAAGAACAGTATCACAACAGAGGCCACTGCTAAGCTCTTCTTTGAGCGAGTGTGGGTACATTTTGGGATCCCACGGTCCATTGTCTCAAGGGTCATAGGTCTTGGAATTCTTCAATTGAAGTTCTATAAGAAGCGAAGAATTCTTGTGGGTTTTCTTTTCAGTTGGAGAGGTTTTGGCCCTGAATGCCTACATCTTGTGTCCTATTGTCTCATTGATTTTATTGTTTGGTAGTTGTTTGATGATAAAGAACACTAGTAAAAATACAACACAAGCAACTATCAAAGTAAGAGAAATCACCTAACCTAGCTGATATACCAACTAACTGAAGGAAACAATAGACCTCTAAATACTAAACTATGCTCTCACAAAAGGTGAAACAAAATGCGCAATGACCTCCAAACATTGCTAGACAAGATATGGATATTGGTCTTCGCCTACCACCAGCTCCGAAAATATTTAGCAGCAATCCAACAACTCTACTAATTTGAAGACAATCTTGATCTAGAAGGTGTGTGTTGCAAACAATATATGGATGATGCACTAGGGGACGGTCCTATTGCATCTGATGATGCAACAAAATAAGAGGGTCTAAACTCTTTTTGTAAGAATATTATTATATTTGAAACTCCAATGTCTCAAATCCTTTGAATCATGGCATCCTATGGAACTAAGTCAAAATATTTGTAAAAGTCTACAACACAACAATAGGCTTTTGGAAAAGCGATGTCTCACCTCCTCAATCATGGCCCATACAATGAGGATATGATCCATCATCTAATATTTTGGCCTAAACCCCACTTGAATCCTACCTCAAAGGTTTCTCCTCTCAATCTCCTCAAATAACTTGACACTGAGGAAAGGAACTCATAAAGGCAATAATATAGGCATCCTAGTCTACATCAACAAAAACTATGGTGGTATGGGTGGGGCCAAGGTGTGGGGGCAATCAACATAGAGGGAAAATGAGAGGAAGGTGTGGTCGGCTATAGATATTTGAGTTACAAAGAACTAGCAAATATACCAAACCATTTCGTAGTTGGCAAGGACATAGTCCAGCACACTAAACCCTGCTCCGTAAGAGGGAACATGTGAAATTGACAAAATTAGGGAAACATGGGATACGAATCAAAATCAGTAGATCATGGGATTCACCAAGATGCAAAAGGTGTTTCCCATAGGCTAAAAGGGGTACTAGGGCATCATCCAATGACCTGTGCAAACCAACAAAGTCTATATCAATCTCTTGTAAATAGAATGCATCCTCTAACCTCTCATAAAGGATAATTTGCTAGGTCCCAATATAGGTATTGAAGTCCCCTATACGGATGACCTCCCCCATTGCAAAGCAATGTATAATGACAATGTACAAGTCCCAGCATGAATCCCCATCTAAATCTCTATCAAGGGAAAAAACTGGGGTAGGTGAAAAGCAGCAAACTGGAAAATAAATATCCTAAGGGATGGGAGAGACTCTAATAACCCGAATCCACATAAATTTAGAAAACTCATCCTTTATAACCATTACAATTGTGCCTTGAAAGCAATCACAGTAAAGACAAGCTATGCCTCACGAACCCCAAACTTCCCTACTATTCTAAATGGAAATGATACCTTTTAATGAACATTTTTAGATAGTCTTAATGGGGATCCATGGGTATTTGTCAGGAAGATAATATTTAAAAGTCAAGTGAATCATAAACTACACCAAAGAAGGCCCAAAGGACCCCGTTACAATTCCAACATCCTGTAGTAATCCCTGACACCCCCTTCTTCCTCTTCTTGACCTATCATATTGAGAATCTAGGATGAATCCACCCTACAGGAGGTCACTCCTACATGACAAACCTAAGATGACGGATGGCCAACAACTTCCTTGTCTGCCATGTTGCTCCCACTTGTTCTCTATCTCCCCTAATATCAAAGGCCAAATGAAATAAACTATGTATAGAAGATCGTCTAAAGAAAGATCTAGAATATCTGAATTGCATAGTGTCACAACTTGGAAAAAGAAACTGACCATTAAGACGTGGTATAACATATTTGATCACTAGTGTGACATTTGCAACAACAATGCTAATGGGGTATTTCAAAAGTAGAGATGGTCCCCTACAACCTCACTAATCTAGGATCAGAAGCAAGATTACTATCAATTGATCACTTGGAACCCCTAGCAGATAAGTGCACTGTAAAAAGTGAAGTGATAGTCCTAGTGGAGATTGGTCTAGTGAGTGCCTAAAGAAACTGGGAATGGAATCCCAGGACCTCCCTCACATCTCGAGCCAAGAATCTTTGTTCAAGATAACAAAAGAGACTATTAAAGATCTATTACTCCCTGAATAGATAATGGATCTACCCTTAGATCTTGTACTATGTGAAGCAACCGAATATGAAGTTCTCCCTTGTCCCTACCAATTAGAGATGGCACAAGCAAATCTTGTCCCACACAATAGATCTTGTCACAAATAAAGTTGGTGCTCATCCTCCACCCAAAGTCTAAGTGCATTGTGAACCCACTCAAAATTGATCAAAGGGAATGCAAAGACCATGCATTTAGTGATTCCATATGTATAAAGGTCGAACAATGAGGTTGTCTGTCAACTCCATGAAGTTCTTTGCTTATAGGGCTATCTTCAAGCATAACCCACCCAATGGGTCTGTCCAAGTGACTTGTATGCACAACATGTTAATGTCATCAGAGGCAAACTCTCTCAACTCCTATGTAATAGGTAAGAGGTGGCTAGGTGCATCAAAAGAGTAATTGAATAAAGGTATGTAATCCATCAAAATACCCACAGACTCCAAAAGAAATAAGAACAATACAAACCAACAAAGTGCCCACCTAGGGGGGTTGACCCAAAAAATTGACTCTAATGAGCAATGGCTCTGATATTGTTACCAATCTCAACCCACCTTTAAGTTCGCAAAACTTTGAACTATTGGATATTAGAGTACCTTGAAAAGTGTTACACAAAGCACCATTAATGGCAAAATTAAGCATAGAAGATATTGGCACATGCAGAGAAGGTATAGTACAATAGTTCATAGTTGCGGGGGAGCGCCCCCCCCCCCCTTCGAACCCGCTCCCGAAGCGCGCTCCAGGCGGGAGCGGCTTGGGAGCATGCTCCCTAAATCGCTCCCGGATGGGAGCGATTTTCGGGAGCGCGCTCCCTTACAAAAAAATTTCGCTCCCTGCCGATTTCGGGAGCAACCTAGGGAGCGGCCGCTTCGTCGCTCCCAGAGCGCTTTTTAAAGCCCGGGAGCGATCGGGGAGCGATCGCTCCCGATCGCTCCCAGGCTTTAAAAAATCGCTTCGGGAGCGATTTTGAGCTAGCCGGGAGCGGGTCGGCGGAAAAAAATTCCGCGGACCCGAAAAAAATCAAAATTTTTTAAAATTTTTTTTGTTTTAAAAGGCCCATTGGGCCTAAAAACATTTCATTGTGAATGTTTGAAGAATTGGAAGAGCTTGAAGAGCAAGAGTTTGGAGCAAGGAAGAGCGAGGAGCGAGGAGCAAGCCTGCAGAGGTAAGTAAGTTAACAATTTAGCTAATCTAGCTAGTTTAATTTAGTTAGGTAGTAATTTAGGGAATTTAATTTAGTTTATTGAGTATTAAAATGATGAATTGCAATTAAATTAATAAATTAAGTTAATAATGCCAATAAATGAAATTAATTTGCAGATTGTCCCTACAAACATCAAACACCATGGACCTCACCATATTTCTGGGCATTTTCCTCTTCCTGGTCCCTTTTATGGTTATTATGGTGGTGGAGGGTAGGAAACGGAGGGGCCAAACTGGAGAGGGGGATGAAGAAGCTGGAGGAAGTGAAATGGGTGAAAACCCCGGTGAGGAGGAGCTGGAGGAGGGTGAACAGAGCACTCAAAAGACTAAACAAGACCAAACCCCATTGTGGAAATATGTTCAAAGGGCTAAAACAGGGAGAGGGGGTGGAACCACTAAATTTCATTGCCCCCATTGCAACACTGATTACACAGGTTCATACACCCGTGCTAGAAGACACCTCTGTGGGAAAAGGCCATGGGATGGAGAGAAACAAATAGGAATCAAAACTTGTGCAGCGGTGTCAACAACGGATAGAGCCAAATACATAAGGGAGGAGGAAGAAGCCCAATACCAATAAAAAAGATCAAGGGGTTTCTTTGAGGGCTCACAATCACAAAGAACTCCTTCAGCATCCTCCCAAGGTAGTGGATTTGGAGGCTCAGGGTCATCATCTTTAAGGCGTAGAA
>APFE031615166.1:0-22322 GCA_000404065.3 Pinus taeda
GGATACTTCCGGACTGTGTCTGAAAGTGTTTCACTATGATATGCCACTGGATGCCCGTGTTGAGTAAGGACTGCCCCAATAGCATAGTCAGAGGCATCTGTCTTGACCTCAAATGGTTGTTGCAAATCTGGTAACATGAGCACTGGTGCTGTGTAGAGGCGATCTTTCAACTCTATGAATGCCTTCTGTTGAGATTCAGACCAAAAGAACTTTGCTTTGGATCCTCTCTTGGTGACTTGACTCAAGGGCCAAGTGATATGAGAAAACCCCAACACGAACCTGCGGTAGAAGTTGGCAAGACCTAGAAAGCTACGGAGCTCTGTCAAAGTGGTTGGAAATGGCCAATCCCAAATGACTTGGATCTTGGCTGGATCCACATGCACCCCTTTTTCATCAACAATGTATCCCAGATACTGAACCTGGGTCATGCCAAAAGTGCATTTCTCCAAATTAGCACATATCTTGTGTTGCCGCAGTTGTTGGAGGACCTGTCGGATGTGGCAGAGGTTCTCTTCCCAACTCTGGCTGAAGATCAGAATGTCATCCAAGTATACCACTACAAATGAGTTGGTGAATGGCCGCAAGATGTCATCCATTAGCCTCATGAAGGTTGTAGGAGCATTCGTCAATCCAAAAGGCATAACCAACCATTCGAAAAGGCCCTCCTTGGCTTTGAACGCAGTCTTCCACACATCAAAGGGTTCAATTGGTACCTGGTGATATCCTGACTTCAAATCAATCTTGCTGAAATATTTCGCCCCCTTTAGTTGGTCCAGGAGGTCGTCAATCCGCGGGATTGGGTACCTGTTACGGACAGTGATCTTGTTCAGCGCCTGATAGTCAATATAGAGTCTCCAAGTGCCATCCTTCTTCTGTACCAACACGATCGGGCTCCCACAAGGCGATGAACTCGGACGGATGTGGCCTTTCTGCAGGAGCTCCTGAATCTGCCTCTTGATTTCATCATTCTCCAGAATGGAGCGCCGATAAATTGGTCCATTGGGTAGCGACGCACCTGTGGTCAGATCGATGGAGTGCTTGACCTGACAATGCAGAGGAACCCCTGCAGGGGAGGTGAAGTTGTCCTCGTATTCCTCCACGACCTTGTCCATCTGTAGTTGTCGTACGGAGGGGCCCTGTCTGGAGGCCGTGGCCATCGTCTTCTTCTTTCCTTGAGGGTGTATCATCAGGAAAACAAATTTCCCGGTTTTGGAAACAAGCTTACCGCATTGTTTTGCAGTAATCAAAGAGATGGCGGTAGGTGGTGCTACCTCTGGTATCCTGTATAACTTATTTCCCAATATAATAATAACAGCACGGGGCCTTGATTCATACACAGCATGTCGCTTCCACAAGTATGGTTGTCCTAATAATACATCAGAAACTTCAAGGGGAGCAATGTCACACAATACCTCATCCGTGAAGGGCTTGATTTTGTATGGAAGGCGACACTGCTGGCTCACGCGAAGATCCCGTCCTTGGTGAAGCCACCCGATGGTGTATGGTTGTGGATGTGCTGTGGTCTGATGGAGCTCTTATGGAACTCACACCATTTTCCCATGTCCTTTTTCAGCTTCGCGGCACTGTTCTTTGCTTGCAGCTTTGGTGGGTTGTCTTGGGGTGCCCCGCATTGGCTTTGTCCTTTGTTATGTGGTTTAGGGGCACCTTTCCCTTGCTTTAGGTTCACAGATCCAAAGTCTCGCTTCTTTTGTTTAAACCTCTCCTCGACCTTGACGGCATATCGATATGCTATGCCGAGCGAGGAGATGTTCAGGAATTCTATTTCTTCCTGGATGTATTTGTGTAGGCAGCCACGGTATTTGAGTATCAAATGCTTCTCTGAATCCTTGATCCCCAACTTTGTGCGAAGGGTATGGAAAAGATTGGTGAACTCTGGCATGTCTTGGTCCCTTCCCTGCCGCAGCGTGGTCCACTTTATGTATTCATCCTCATAGCTTCCAACGGGGTAGTACTGCTCCTTGATGGCCTCCCGGAATGAATCCCAGGTGGGTGCGGCTGAAAATAGTGAGTCAGTACTTTCATCCTTCTGCTCGCAGTAGGTTTCCCACCAGTCCTTGACGTGGGGGGCCGCTTTGAGAAGAGCAAAAACAATCTTTTCCCGACTCGAAAATTCATGAACATAAAAATAACCCTCTAGCAGATTTAGCCACTTATCTACAACATCTGCGTCTATCTAACCCTCAAATATGGGGATTTCAAAATTAACTTGTACCTTAAATGGCGTGGCGTTTCCAGAGTAGCTGCTAGAAGCCGATGCGTCACCTCTAGGTAGCTGCTGAAGGATCTGCGAAAAGCTATCCATCATCGCATTCCTTTGCCGCTCGAGGGCTTCTTCGAGCAAGATTTTGATAGGATCTCCTGCCCCCTCGTCTTTCTTCTCATCCGCCATGGGAGGCCGTCGGGATTTGCGAGGCTGGTCTTGCAAAGGTTCGACCAGTTCAAGCCCTAACTCCTTATATCCTGACCTCGTTGGGGACATGCAAAGAAAAACAGAGAAAAAGCATACCGCTCTAATACCACTGATCCGAATTTAAACAGGAACACAACAAAATACAGAGATAACCATATACACAAATATGCAGTGGAAATAATACTTCATTTCATTAATGGACAATACTGAAATATGCTTACAACCAGAAATAGAAATAAACCAGCTAGGGCGATGGTAGCTTATCTCTGAGAAGAGATGTGGTGACTACATGCCTCTGAATTGTGTTACAATGAGGCTCGGAGGCCTATTTATTGTTGAGAAACAATGAGAAAACCTTCACATCTCAAAACCTAACCCTAGAAGATGAAACGCCAAATTGTGGGCCCCGTTTGGGTAAATTGGTACATCAATTTCCCGAGGTTGTAACTTTGGCATATGATCTCCGTTTGACGCGTATGATAGCTCGTTAGAAAGATCTATCCGGGAACTACCACTTTGGGAAGGGCAACATCGGTCCATGGACCTATGTTGCCCCCAGATTTCCCAAAAAACGTCGTTTAGGGCCTCAAAACGACTCCAGAAGTTCAGGACCCGAAGAACTGCTAAAAATATTAAGTTGTGCTACAATTAAGGACACTGAAAATGCTGAGAGAAACAATGATGGGGGTCCAGATGGACTTGGCAGGTGGCCACCAATATCCACCTGGATCACAATGACATAATAATGAAAAGCATATATATATATATATATATATATATATATATATATATATATATATATATATTAATATATATATAAAGGCTCGTTAATTCAATTTGACAATGGTGTATTTGTAAGATAGGATAACAATCTAACTTGTTAGAATTGAACAACATTCTTCTCTAACTAATAGCTAAGCATATGTAATAGTAATCTTTTTGACTGTACAATGAATTACCATTGAATATTTGACAAAATTGACTTTTACATTTGAAGATGCACAACAATCTTGTAACTGACCTAATATAACAATGAGAGAGCGACTATTGAATTTTAGTCCTTGACAACTTGTAAAAGATATAACTGTGACTTAACATTGATATGTGCCTTACGACTTGACAGTGAACTATTTTCCAAAGATATGAGATTAACTATATATCTTGTGAATGAACAGTTATCTCAGGAACTCCTGCTGGTTTGGTAATTGCTTGATGAACTAAAGAAAGAAGATATAAAGAATCGTAATAATAAGAAACATCACAAGTAATTATCAAGATCAAGAAAATCTTTACTGCCTTTCTGATTTTCCAACAGAGTTGATACATTGTATTAACATATCGTTGACTTAATAATCACAATATATTTGTGGTTTCCTAGTGAAACAATGACATAACAATGAAAAGCATATATATATATATATATAAAGGCTTGTTAATTCAATTTGACAATTGTGTATTTGTAAGATAGGATAACAATCTAACTTGTTAGAATTGAACAACATTCCTCTCCAACTAGTAGCTAAGCATATGTAATAGTAATCTTTTTGACTGTACAATGAATTACCATTGAATATTTGACAAAATTGACTTGTACATTTGAAGACGCACAACAGTCTTGTAACTGACCTAATATAACAATGAAAGTGTGACTATTGAATTTTAGTCCTTGACAACTTTTAAAAGATATAAATGTGACTTAACATTGATATGTACCTTAGGACTTGTCAATGAACTTTTAAAAGATATAACTGTGACTTAACATTGATATTTCTAGAGATATGAGGTTAACTATATATCTTGTGAATGAACAGTTATCTCAAGAACTCCTAGCAACAACTCTGTTGATATCTATGACATATGGTAATAATGATAAAATTGTCCTTGTGACTAATTGTGCGACTTGACTATTAACTTGACACTTACTATATATGACAATGACTATGCATTGACTATTATATTGTTACCTATTGTGACCTAAAGTGATAAAGTTGTTTATTAACACCTAGACATGATAATTGAGTTGGCATCTTGACCTTGACATGACAATGATCATGTATCCTATGATATTGTATAGTGACATTAGGAATTGAAATGGACATTAGATCTTGATGTGACTTGACTTACTTGACATATACAACAATGACCTAGAAATGATAATTGACCTGACACATTAACTTCACACATAGACCTGATGTATAGGTACTTGACAATAAGTTGACACTTTGACTTTGATTGCAAGGATTTGTTAGATATCTTATAAGATGACATAGAGGGTGTTGAAAAATGTAACTAGGTTTGGGCTTCATAATTGTATTTGAGTCATAATAAATTGTACATATGAAAAGGAATGAAAATAAATTTTATTATTATTATTATGACTTATTAAAGCATGGGTTTCAGGCTTGGGTCATCATGTTTTTGGTCAAAGTTGTTGATCTAAAGATGATCTGAGGTTGTCATTGATGTCAACCCAAGTAGCACCAGGGGCTACCTTGATCTTGCAAGGGAATTTTGACTGAACAACTTACTCTATTTCGAGTCAAGGATCTTCTAGATAGATTCTACTCGTCGAGATGTTTCCGTTGATATATGGCACACCAAGTAATTCTTCACGGTTTGAGAGATATTCATGTTTGAAGTTAGTAACCCCAGTTAGTGGGCTAAAACCCTATGGGGTTGTGGCATGGCACTCATAATGGGTTTTGGTCGTTGAATAGTCATTAATTAATCATTTTTTAAAGCTCCTAAAATCCGTCCAACATTCTCTATAGAAGCCCCTCTCAACTCTATAAAAAGAAATCTCATATATCCTCCAAATGAAGTGATCGTGGCAGTGTCGCTATAACTTCATTTTAAAGTCTTAGATTCTGAAATGAAAACCCATTTGATTCGCAATCCTGATGAACGTCTTGACCGAATTTCAGATCTTGGTTCACTTTATTTTCGGAGATATGATCTGTGGAAATTAGGGTTTTTGCAGGCTCTCGAATTTTATCTCAAAGAAGTGACCTTGGGAAAATTGTCATAACTCTCTCTCTCTGAGAAGAGGATTGGAATTCTGTAAAAAGTGGTGGATAGTGCACAGATTGTAGTTTTTTGTGTATCAATTTCAGAGCCGAAGGAGGAAACAGTGACATGTGGCATGTCGTACAGGTTCGCTCTACTGAACTAGTCCATAATTAGGTCATTGTGAGAGATTGGGCATAACTTTGTCTTGAAGAGTTCAAATCGGGTCAGACCTGTGGCATTGGAAAGAAGACTTAGAGGGCTTCTACAGGACCGAAGATCACATGTTGGGGATCTGAAATCGCAGAGATACATCAGATTAAAATTGTGCTCCTAGAAGGCAAGAAAAACTAGATCAAGTGTTGTCAAGTGGTGCAAAGGACCAGACTTTCTAGGGCAGCAAAGAGCAAGGTGCACCAAAATGATGCAACAAAGGTAAGCTACAGACATTGTTTTTAAAACTGGAACCGGTGACCGGACTGGTCCACCTAATGAACCGGTTTACTAACCGAAACCGACCTAACGGGGACTGGTTTGGTCTAAATGAACCAGTTTTAGAAAAATACATTAAATAATTAATTTTTAGTGAAAAAAACATTTTTTAAGATTTAAAACCATGATTCCAAGCCAATAGAGACAAAATATGCAAAGATTGCTCATTTATGTACCATGTAAAGGTGAATATATAAAAATGGCACTGAGTGCACTACATATCATCGACAAAATACATAATCAATGAGGCTCTAAATGGCCTCTTGAGCTCCAAAACAAAGCCTACAAACTATGGGGCTAGTGGCCTACTACAAGACTCAAGTCTACATATATGATAATACTATAATAGTGATCATCATTATCACTTGAAACTTCTCATGAGTCATCATGATCAAACTCAGTTGGTTGAGTCTCTACTCCCAAACTTTGCAGTCACAAACTTCTCGATTGGTTCAGTGACTTGAGTCTCAAACTTCTGAAGGTATTCTACCCTAATATGCCCTATTATTTCATTTGGTGCTCCACATGGCTTTAAATGGCCTCCTATCCCAGTCAAGTGTTGCTTGAACTTGTTAATACCCCCTCGAATGGATTTTTGGCAATATTTGCAGATCATTTTGCCATCAATCATATCACAATGAGCCCATGCAGTATCTCTGGCTTTTGGAGGCATGATGACTACTACTTAGCTTAAACTCTGCTGTTCCACTACACCAGCAAAAACTCAACACTCTCCAAGCTCCCAAGCAAACTCACAAACACTCCAAATGAGATGTGTGAGACAAATGAGAGGGAGAAGGGCCTCTTAAAGGCTTGGAGAGGGTGTTTTTGGAGGGAAAGCACCGTTAGTTTCCCTCCAAAACCCCTAAAACACAGTCAAAAAGTCGTTTTTCAGTTGACGATGGGCGTGCCTCCTAACCGGTCGGTTTAGGACGGAACTGACCGGTTTGATACAAATCGGTCGGTTCCATCCTAAACCAGTCGGTTAGGACCGGTTTTTTGGAAAAAAAGGAGAAATGCCCCCCCTGACTGGGTTTTTTGGTTGGTTTTGACCGGTGGGCCTGCTAACCGATCGGTTAGACCAGTAACTGGTTAGCAAGGCCGGTTTTGAAAACTATGGCTACAGGTAAGTATCTGCTGTATATGCATGTTCATCTCTTAATTGCATTAGTTTCTTTGTATTCTAATTTGTTGTTTTTGTTTAGTACTGACATATGTTTTACAGGATGAGGTAAGTTTTGCTATTATCATGTCATGGGTATTTCTTTGAAGATTTTTTGGAGGTATTATATATTCGTCAAGAGAAGACTCAATGCATAATCTAGTGTTTTGAAGAATGAGAAAAGGTAGCAGGACAAGAGTAGCAATCAAGTTGTAGAACAACAGTAGGAAGTTCACCACATGAAGTCTTCAAGTGGGCAGCACTGCATACAAATATTGTAAAAGTATCATTGTACAGAGTCATTGTAAAAGCATCTTTGTAAAAGTTGTACAAGTGTCTATCTGCCAAGAGTTGAAGAGGCAATGTTGGGAGGTCTATGATCATCATTAGGTGGTTGTGTCATAGTTGGGGTTATGGTCTAGTGTGTCGTCTTCTTCTACATCATTCTATGTCATTGTAAAGTGGACCATTTTCCCTGGTACGGGAGTCCATTCTTCTTTTATTCTTCTATAGGGTGGTAGGGTGGTGCTAGGCTGGTGCACGAAGTCACCAACATGTTCAAGCCTGTGAAAACTTCAGTGTGGTAGGGTGGTGCTAGGGTGAGTTGTAGCTTATTGGGTGTTGGGGCATTTGTTCAGTTGACTACTGAAGAATCTTAGGGGTTGGAGCGTTCATCCAGTGGGAGCTGGAGAAGAATGCTTTTCTAGATTCTTCGCAGGATGATTCTAAGAAGGATGTTGATGAAAGTGAAAAGCCAAAGAAGAATGTTGCAACTCCAAAGAACAAGACCAAAGCAATCAAGAACAAAGGACCACATGAAACTACGACACCGCCTCCAAAGAAGAATGAAAAATCTTTCAGGTATGTTCGTTTATTTAATGGTTATTGCTTTTTATGTGCTAACTATGGACATATGGCTAAGGATTGTGAAGTTTTTGACAAGTACAATCATTATCTGCAAAACCCTAGAAGCAAGTTTTCAGGATCACGAGATAGGTTCCACGATGATCTTGTCAGAAGAGAATACGTGCTAGATGGGTCAAATATTCATGTTACAAATGCCATAACCATGGCCATAACGCTCGTGGTTGTAGATATTAGATGGAATCGCCTATGGACAACATTGAATGCTTCAAGTGTCATAACTATGGGCACATGGCTCGAGATTGCAAGAATAAGAAGGTCTAGAAAAGGAAACAAGTACAAGAAGACAAAGCAAATAACAAAGTTTCAACAGTTATGCTTTCAAGATTTGTAAAAGCAAAAGGTCATGAGGAATTAGCAGTTGCTTCAAATAATGACTCAAGTCAAGATGGCCCGTTAGGTGACTCACTATTTTGAACAATCTGGCTTGTTGACTCCTTAATGTTTGTACAAGAGGAGTCTATGCAGCGGTATATGGCACAAGTCTACGATTGATAGGAAGGTAGTTTGAACAAGATCGTAGTTTCATTCAAGGTTCAGGGGGAGCAAAACAGTTGAAGGATTACAGGTTACCAGGAACAACACAAGATTAGTCTGCAAAGGATATGCACAAGTGGAAGGAATTGATTTCGACGAAACATTTGCACTAGGTGCCAGAATGGAAGCCATCCGAATGTTTCTCGCCTATGCTTGTTCAAGAAAAATAAAAGTCTACCAAATAGATGTTAAGTCAGCGTTTCTGAATGGAGAATTTGCAGAGGAAGTTTACATCGAACAACCTGAAGGTTTTTTACTATCAAAAAAAGAAGACTATGTTTGCAGGTTAAAGAAGGCTCTGTATGGTCTCAAGCAGGCTCCTAGAGCATGGTGTGCTTGTCTTGACGAATATCTATGTCAACAAGGGTTCAAGAAAGGTACTGCTGATAGCAATATTTACGTACAAATAGATAAAGATAATTTAACAATCATTGAGGTCTTTGGTAGCAATGATGATTGACTAAGTAAGAACTTTGCTATAAAGATGCAAAGTGAGTTCGAGATGTCTTTACTTGGTGAGTTGACATACTTCTTAGGGCTTCAAATATCTCAGCAAGAGAAAGGATTATTTATATGTCGAGCCAAGTACATTAAGGAAATGCTCAAGAAATTCAAAATGGAAGATTGCAAACCCGTCCTTACTCCAATAGTAACAGGTTGCAAATTGAGCATAGACGACACATCTAAGGATGTGGATAAGAGGTTGTACAGATCTATGACTGGTAGTCTTCTATATGTAACAGCCTCTCGGCCAGATGTTATGCAAGTAGTTGGACAAGTAGCAAGATTCTAAGCAGCACCAAAAGAATCACATATTATTGCCGTCAAAAGAATTCTTTGATATCTAAAGGGCACAACAGAATATGGCTTGTGGTATCCCAAGGGCAACAATCTCATTATTCAAGCCTTTACAGATGCAGATTGGGCAGGAACCGTTGATGATCGTAAGAGTACTAGTGGAGCAACATTCTATCTAGGTGGTTGTCTCGTATCATGGTTGAGCAAAAAGCAAACCTCAATCTCGTTATCCACTACAAAAGTAGAATATATCGCGACAACAACTTGTTGTACTCAAGTTCTCTGGATGAAGAAAACTTTTCAAGATCTTCAGGTCAAGTTTGATGATCCTATTCCCATATTTTGCGATAACACCATCGCCATCAGTATCTCCAAGAATCCTGTGATGCATTCCAAAACGAAGCACATTCTGTTTAAATATCATTTCATTAGAGAGCAGGTCGCTGAAAACAATATCAAGCTTGAATATGTTGGTACAAGAGAACAAATCGCTGATATCTTCTCTAAACCTTTACCTTGTGAAGCATTTGAATATCTTCGCCAGAAGCTTGGGATTCTCCCAAGTTCTCATAAGATATTCGCCAACTTGGAGAAATCCACCTTTGGCATTAGGCAGGACCAATATCTAAGTTACATCATTGATGAGCAAGGCATGCATGCAGATCTAGCTATGATCCAAGTAATTTGAGATTGGCTAGCCCCGACCACTTTAGCAGAGATTCATAACTTTTTGGGCCTTGCCATATTTTATCAGAGGTTCGTGTTAAGATTCTCTCATATCATTTGGCCTTAGAGTCAAGTTGCCAAGGGTGGACTGAAAGCAAAGTTTTTTTGGCTTGAGTCCTAACATAAGGCATTTGTTGAGCTCAAGCAGCACCTCTGCTTTGCACTGGTAGTCACATTGCCAAACCTGCGACAATCATTTGAAATTGAGACAGACACCTTTGACTATGCTATTGGTGCAGTTCTCACCCAACAAGGGCATCCGGTGGCCTATCGTAGTGAGACACTTTCCTACACAATTCGAAAATACACCACCTATGATAAAGAGATGTATTCCATCATGCAAGATTGTCGGTAATGGAAACATTACATTCTAGGGAAGGGGACGGTCATCCATATAGATCACCGACCCTTGCAGTTTATATGGACCCAAGGGAAGCTGCAGAACGATCTCCATAAAAAATGGTCCACATATCTGCAACAATTCCATTTGAATATCAAATATAAGAAGGGCAACACCAATCATATTGCAGATTGCCTTAGTCAGCCATCGATTGTAGCACTGACCACTATTCTCAACACTTGTGGCCACGAGATCTCTAGAGTTCGTCACCACATACCAAATGCCAGTGAATGGCAAGCAAGTTCCAGACTTGCACCTCGAGGATGCATTATTATGCTCCCTGGGCCACCTTTGTGTTCCTTTAAGCGAGCGTGCCAAGCTGATTTGGGAGGCGCACTATAGTCGGGTTGCAGGACACTTTGGTGTGGAAAAAACTGTGGCTGTAATACAAAAGTATTTGTATTGGCCAAATCTCTGACAAGATGTTAGAAAATACATTAGATCTTGCAGTGCCTGTGCCATCACTAAGCCAACTATTAAGAAGCAAGGCTTGTATACTCCTCTGCCTACTCCTAGCCGACCCTGGGAATCCATCTCCATGGACTATATGTTTGTCCTTCCTTCTACCAAGTATGGAAACGACTGTGTATTGGTGGTTGTCCACAATTTTTTTAATATGGCCATATTGGTTGCCTACAAGAAGAGCATCATAGTAGAGGCCGCTGCTAAACTCTTTTTTGAACAAGTGTGGGTACATTTTGGGGTCTCGCAGACCATTATATCGGGATAGCAGGTTCCTAAGTGCATTTTGGTCGAGCTTTTGATCACTGTTGGACACCAAGCCCACCATGTCGACTGCATTCCACCCCCAGACTGATGGGCAGACAGAGGTCGTCAACAAGATGATAGTGCACATACTACGCATGTACAACTCTAAGCATTCACAAACATGGGATGAGGGTCTTCCATATGTGCAACACAGGTATAACATGGCTCTCCATAGCTTGACTGACCACAACTCGTTTGAAGTGGGCTTGGGATTTCAACCATTATCTCTCTTAGCAAACACCGCTCTAGAGAATAGAATGACTGATCACTCTGGTGTGTTCTCTAAGTTACTCTGGTGTGTACTTTTCCTGTTGGCATATCAACGGTCAAGATTAAGTCCCTAATCAATGGCTAAGATTAGATCTGTCTTCATCCATGTCTTTAGGACCATTCTAACACAATTTCATATTAATCCACATTAATACTTTATTTTGGACTCCATTAAAAATATTAATTATTTTAATATCTCCTGAACTGGTTAGAATCTGCCCAAATCCTTTCTGGGTATTGGAGATCTCATGTGCCCCAACCTCTTCATCAAATTTCGTGGCTAGAGCACATCCGATGCTACCCCAAATCAACACTCCCTCTTAGCGAGGACTGTGTTCTAGCAATGCTCCTCACTGAGTATTACTGTGATCATCCGGCATCGGTACTTGAGCTGATGCTAGGCTTTCCTGCCCAACATCCTCTGCATTGCTGTATCCTATACTGCTGCCCATGGTTCTGCCACTGTCACTGCTGCATCTGTACGATAGCGCCCTCTGCATCCGTGCTGCTGCTGGTCCTTTCTCCCAGCACCGCATCCGCACTACACCTCTTCTCATCATGTTGCATCGTGTTGCCCACTGCTGCATTGCAACTCAGTTACTGAGAAGTAAGTAACTGATCTCCCAATCTGACCTCCCTGTGGGGCTAGAGACACCCACTGATGCTAAAGCTCCTTGTGCCGCTGACAAGTGCTCCCTCTTTGACCTCTGCGTTGCTGCAACAACTCCCTGCATTTCGCACCGTTGCACACCTCTCTGTGCCATCCTGCACTAGTGCAACACTCTTGTGCCTCTCGCATTGCTGCAACCTGCTAGCCTCGTGTTGTCTCGGGACTCCTGCATTGTAGCTCTCTCTACCACTCCATCCGCATCCGTCTCCACCCGACTCAGTTAGTCTTGCTACTCCTCTTCGGGGCTCCCGTAGCAAGGTCTAATATAAGAGGCTGGGTACCTCAAGGATCCTGCCCCTCATCGCCTGTAGTCCACCTCACTACAGCTCGATGTCTCCTCACTTCTGCTCAAGTGGTGCATGTGTACTCATGGCATAATCATCCCCTGTCAAAACTTCCTTCTAGCCCGTGCTGGCGCTACCTTAGTCTCATAAGACTCTCCCTTACTCCTTTTCCTTGGACACTGAGTTGCATAATGACCCAACTCCCCACAGTGAAAGCACTTGATCTTGGAAAGATATTTCTTCTTTCACTTCTTCTGCTTTTCCTCAGATGCTAGGGCCACATCTTCCTCCTCCTGCTTGACTTTGATCCCCTTGTTGTTGCCACCCGTCTTCGACTGTCGTCTGATCTCTTCCTGGCAAAGAGCTGCCCACATCCCGTCCTAAGGTGGGAGAGTCCCTCTGCCTAGTATACTCTGGACAAACACCTCCCAGTCTTCTGAGACAACATTCAGGGCTGTCCTCACCATCAGCTCCTGATCTGGTGTTGCCTCTATAGCAGTCAACTGATTTCGGATCTCATTCAGTCCTTTGAGGAGGGTGTCAATCGGTTCTTCCTTTTTCATCTGATACGACCTCAACTGATTCTCAAGCAACATTCTTCTCTGCACAGAAGTATGCTGGTACAGCTTCTTGAGAGCCTCCCACATCTCAAACGCTGTTTCCTTCTCGGCTATGTGTGGTACTACATGATCCTTGACCCCGTCAAGGATAATGCTCTTGGCCTTCGCCATCGCCTCATCGTACCTGTCATTATCATTGGGGTCGACTGGGATAGCTATTACCTTCAAGGCGAAGTTGTTGACACGATTCCTGTCAAGTATGGATAAGATTTTGGCCTTCCAGACTGCGAAGTTCGATGCTCCGTCCAGTCTATCTTGGTCTCTTACTCCATGTAGTGCCATGATGCTCCTCTACTTCCCTCCTGGAAGTTCTCTGTTCGACTCCTCAGAGTCTCTACTTCCTGTCTGGAAGTTCTCTTCTGGACTACCTCTGAGTCCTGATTTCCCTCTTGGAAATCCTTCTGCCGTTGTCGAGATGCCCCCTACTTTGATCGTCTTGTGCAACCGCACCACTGATCCGAGTTCCTCGGCTGGAAACCCTCGGTAGCAACTCCTCTGGCCTTGCTCTGTCTGGTATTGTTCTGACTACAGTACCTCACTAGCTCCACTTTGCAATATTCCCGTAGCCTTCTAAACCCCAACAACTTGAAGGTGAGAGATCTTAGGCTCTGCGCAATCCCGACACCAGTAATCCAACCTCCTCAGCCAACTGCGTCAACCCTCCCAACTACTGTGTGGCTCTGCGTGAGGCTTTTCTTGCCTTCCTTGGCCTTTGCACTGCCTCTTCCCGACTCACCCTTGATGACACAGGCACTGCGTCACCCTTCCTTGTTGCTGCTCTGCTAGAAACAACTTCTGTCACCTTGGGACAACTATTTTCTGTTGCTATTGCTCCACTCGGCTGATGTTCTTTAGTCGTCCTGTGATCTGCAATCACGCTCTGATACCATGTTAAAGTTTCTAAGTTTACTTAGTTAGAAACCCTCCATGCACTTTATCTGATTTATTCCTACCTACTTGTTATTTTCCTTAACAAGTTATTTACAATGTAAATACGGAAAATAAACACTAATGCACGCTCAACATATTATAGATCAGCAACTAAAAGAAACAGAAAAAAACACACCATATGATACCATTATTTTTGGATTAATGTCCCCGAAAAAACCCAATGTGGGAAAACCGATGCAGCTATCTAAGGTTTTCTTATTAAGCAATATCAGAGTACAATTTGGGTGCCGAAACTAGCCTACCCAACAAAGAATTTCCTTGGCAGTAATACCTCTCAGTTTCTGACAAATCTCCTGGTTGAAACCCCGGATAATCCTTTCAGCAGCGACACAGCACAAATCTGCCCCAGAAACCCCAACGTTAGCCTCTCTCTGGACTGTGTCAGCCCCTCTCTGCCTCACGCTGGCCCTGCATCACCTTCGATGGGTCTGCGTCAACCCTGGGAGGCCGTGCGTCAGCCCTCTGGTCGTCTGCGTCAGTAACACTGGCCTCTCTGAGGCTTTGCGCAACTCCCGGCTGCCTTTGCGTGGCTCTGCGTCACTCTCCTTGGCTACTGCGCTGCTCCCACGACACTATCTCTGCTTCTCTGTCTCTTTGTACTTAAATGCCCCTCAGCTGCATCTCCCGATCACTAATTCTATCTCTCTTAGCAAACCCCGCTCTAGAGAATAGAATGACTGATCAGTGTGGTGTATTCTCCAAGTGACCCTCAAGCCTCGTCTTATACTTTTCTTGTTGACATATCAACGGCCAAGATTAAGTCCCTAATAAACGGCTAAGATTAGATCTAGCTTGATCCATGTCTTTTGGACCATTCTAACATAGTTTCATATTAATCCACATTAATATTTTATTTTCCCTAAGTTTAGACTTTGGGACTCCATTAAAAATATTAATTATTTTAATATCTCTTGATCTGTTTAGAATCTGCCCAAACCCTTTATGGGTATTGGAGATTTCATGTGCCCCAACCTCTCCACCTTATTTCGTGGCTAGAGCACATCTGATGCTACGCCAAATCAACAAATAGTTGAATCTCGACTTAATCATTGATATTATTAATATTGTTATTATTATCCTTTATGATACTATAATATTATTATTAAAAAGAATTACAAGTCACCTTACCTTCATCACCTCAATCACTTCACACCTCTCTCCTTGATGACTCACATGGCACTACGTAACTCTCTCTCTCTCTCTCTCTCTCTTAATGATACATTACACTCTCTCTCACACACTCATTGAAGACATTGTATATTCCTCTTACACTCATTAAAGGCCTGTCATAAAAGATTCCTCTTAGTACTTACGCTCTCTTCAATGCATATGTTACACTCTCCTTAACTAAGGCATGCATTCCTCTCTTAATGGCATAAGTTACTAGGGCATGCGTTTCCCTCCTTAGTGGCATGAGTTACAATTCCCTAAATGGCATATGTTACTCTTCCTCAAGGCATGCGTGTTGCTCCTCCTTTATGACAAGAATTCATTGCTCCTCCTATATATGTATCTCTTATCATCTCTTCTCCTCACCTACTTGTGCATTGTGAAAGAAGAATTTGAACTTGAGAAAGAGTTGGAGAGACTTGAAGACGATTGTGAGAGAGAGACTTGGAGAGTAAGAGCAGAACTTGGTGAGCCAAGGTTGATTCAATGTTTCAGTGTTGATTTAGTTAAAGGAAAGGTTGATTCAATGTTTCAGTGTTGATTTAATTGAAGGAAAGGTTGATTCAGTTTTTGTATCTGTTGGTGGTGGTTGGGTTTTCCCCTTGTGGGTTTTTCCCTGGTCATTGGACCTAAATTCTCTATGTCTCATTTTGTTCTTGGCTGTCTTCTATTGTACATTTGGTTTATGTTCCATCTACAATTGCTTAACTAATATTGCAGCAGAAAGAAGTTTTTGGAATAAGTAATTGTTTCAACATTAAACATAGGTTTGTGCCAAGGTTTGGATTGAGATGTGAGTTTGGAGTCGAAAAGACTAGTTGTCCTCACTCTAGTCTAAGATGATGTATCAATGCTCAAACCCAACTAGGAGTGATTCCCTCCTGGAATACCTTCAATGAATGGATCAACTAAGGAATTAGGAGAGATTTTATCGTTGATGGAGAAACCCCGATAAGGGTTGTCCAACAATTACATTTTGATAACTGTAACCCAACAATGAAAAAGTGAGAACTAGATCCCTAACCTTCCTCTTCCATGTGACTATGTAGCCCCCGAATGGATCGATCCACAATCTTTGTGTTATTTGCAAAAACCTGCAATTATCTTATGAAGCACAATTTTTTGTATGGCTATGAAGAAGAATAGAAGAATCAATCTACAAGACAAGTTTGCACCAAAAAAGAAGGTTCTTATTATGGCATGATGTTCTCACAATTCACAGCACACAAATGAGATGAGGCACTAGTGTTATATAATTTTCTTTCTAATGGGTAGTTTAAAACCCTCTCTCAAAATAATGGTTTGACTTTTCAACCCAGAGACTAAGTCTTTACAGTGAGAAATAATCAGGTTCACAAAAGGGGCACAAACTCCAAATCTTTCCTCTTAACCTGTAATTGTCACTTATTAACTGCAAGGATTGCATTCTGTGTTGGTGAGAGAACATGAAAATACTGAATGATCCTTGCACTTTTAGAGGGTAAAAATATGTACAAGACATATTTACTCCTCGGAGGAAGAGGGTGCTTCACTTTATGTTATTCCTTGCAGATACCAATTCAGATTCACATATTTCTGAAGATCCTAGGGTGGCATATTTCCAAAGGTTCTAGTGGTTTTTCAGGTGTGACTTGGTTTCTTTTCTAGTGCATGGAAGGAGGGTGCTTGACTTGGCATGCTTTTGGGCTTTTCTTATCCAGTTGGTGTGCCCTAATTGAGTGTTCATGAAGCTAGATAGAGGGTGTTTTCTTCTAGTTAAGTATGTTTTCCAAATCAGGCTCACAAAAGGGGTAGAAAATCCAAGTACTTCCCCTCAACCGGTTACTGTCACTTAGCTCGAAGGGTCTCCTAGTGCATTAGTGAGAGAAGAAATCCCATGAAAATATTGAATGGCCCTTCGATTTTCAGAGGGTAACAATTTGTACTGTCTATTCAGGTGTCTTTGATTCCCTTGATAACTTTGCTTTAGATCCATGGACAAATATTAGTTTGATCAGCATTCATGATACTAGTGATGTGGCTTGTTTCCTGCCTGTAAGCTTATAGGATCTAGGTTTGTAACATCAGAATACTAGTGATGTGGCTTGTTTCCTGCCTGTAAGCTTATAGGATCTAGGTTTGTAACATCAGAAGTTAAACTCTTATTTACTGTGAAACTTTTAGGATTTAGGTTTGTACCTCTACTTCTGGACAGAAAGGAAACCTGTACAACATATTAAATTTGAAAATGCCTTGCATGTACATTGAGGTCTACTTTAAAGGTAAATTAGATTGACAGGTCTAGCACACGTAGTATTGTGTAAATCTATTTTACTTTTGTGTCATTTATTCTTGATGCATCAATTCTTATAGGATTTGGATTCGGATCATTTACATGTTAAGTTTACATTTCTCCTACAATGCATAGATCTCTGTTTTCTTACAAAACAGAAACTTAACATTCTACACCTATAGTATTTGTTTATTTTCATTGTCTTATCTGAAGTTACATTTGGCTAACCAATCAATATGAACAGAGATGAGATACTGATTTCTGACTTCTTATGCACTGTTGAAATTATAATCTGAATAACTTCCACACACCAAATGGTGTTGCCTTTTTTTCAGTGCTCACACAGACTGTATAATAACTGAAGATCATGATGTTGCGGAGGTTTTCTTACGCCAGGTAGACAGGTATACATTAATTTTATTTTCCTTTACTAGATCAATTCAGTAACAAAATAAAACCTTTTCTTTTTGTTTTGATGTCTGTTTCAGTGTTTTGACTTGTGGAAAACATGCCATACTAGTGATAAAAGAAACTGATGACTTGTTAATTGCAATAAATAAGTTTCCCTTTGTTATCTGATTCAGCTCCTTCAAAGTTGCATCCGTCTTACTGAATTCCTTGAAATTACTCAAAGTTTGTCTACCGCTTTGTTGTGTTTTTGTATATTGTTCCTTCTAGAATTTCCAATCCTGTATTCTGAAGTTGGTGGCAAATTGATGTTGATTTTGAGTTGTCCTCTTTTTGTTTATCCATGTGCTGTTGCCAATGGCCATTGTTTCAGTTGCTTTTGTGTCATATCCCCAATAATTAAATTTATCTAAGGAGCATTCACAATTTTGCACTATTGTTTCTTATTAAATATTTTTGCGTTTCGACTTAGGAGATTGGGTTAGAAGACTTGGGGTTAAATTTTGTAAAAAGGAAAAGAAGGCAACTTAGGAAAAGTGGGTAAAAATTAAATGGTGAGTTGTCGAGGCCACACAAAAAGGGAAAATTGAACCCTTAGGAGGAATTCAACCCACAGGGAGGGAAAATGCTTAAGGGGCTAGATTTGGTGGGGACCACAAGGGGGAAAGAGGAGAGCAGCTACAAAAAGCAAAAGCAAACTCATTTTTGGGGTTCCTTGTTTATGCATCTAACTTGAGAGTTTGCTTGTGCTGATAGCAAAGTCAACTATTGAGCACAAGGATTTCCAAGGGGAAATTCCAACATCCGTTTGGTGGATTTTGAGTGCCACCCTAGGAGAGTATTACAGAACTTGGTGGGAAGAGTTTTGCTGGAGTTTGTGGGACATATCAGCTCTTGCTTCAGCCAATTCAAACTTCCAGGAGGACGCAGGGGCAGATGTTGTACCACTAAGTTGAGGGAGTTTCAAGGGGAATTCCGGCCAGTGAATTTAGGAGAAATTTCATTGAGGTGGACCAGCATTTGTGGAGAATTTCAGGGCTGGAAATTGCTGCTCTTGAGAGAGCCAAACTCACCATTTTAGGGCCTGCGCAAAAGTGTTATAGGGAAGAATTTGTGGGGCTGGATCCATATCATTTGTGCTGGGTTTTGGAAGGAATTTCGCTCACATCTTCCTAAGGAAATTTGCAGGGAAATCCTACAGCTAATTGAGGAGGAATTTGTGACATATTCAACAGTGTGGATTGTGGGGGATGCAGAAACTGTCAAGGAGGCCGTAGCACCAAATTTGGGTAATTCTGGGAGGTCGGAATTGGACCAAATCCTTTCTTGGTTTTGTTAGACTAGCCTCAGGGAGCATACTCCTAATTTTGCAGAATTTTTGGAGTGGTCTTGGACCCTCAAATTTCAGTTCACCCACAACAACACTGCAAAATTTTCCAGGTTGAACTCACTGCTTGGAGGAGCCATCTTGAGTGGAGATTTCCAGCTATTGTCACTTGAGTATTTGCTTGCTTTGTGTAGTAAACCCAGGTGCACACTTTCCATCTCTGGTTGTAATCAAATTCCATGGTTTATTAATAAAATGGCTCAGGATTATTGTTGCTGCCCTATGGAGTTTTAAATTGTCTCCGCATGTTTTATTTTTCAGGAGTTTATGGTTATGCTTATGCTGTAGCTAGTGCATGTCATTGTTATTTCATTGTAAATTTCTATTAGGAATACTGCAGTGGTATCGAAGCAAGTTCCTTGCCGGTGTGGGAGATAAGAGCTGGTGATGCCACCTAGATACTAATGAGTTGTTTTTTAGAGGGGCCGTGGAAGAGAAAGAGGTAGTGGTTGAGGTAGAGAGGGAGCACCAAACCCATTTTCTGATGCAAAGGTGGAAAACATAAGTGGGCAGATGGAGAACAAGGATATGGAGCAGCATAGATAGTGGGGACAAAACTAGGTCCTAAAGGAGTTGCTGAGGACAAACCAATAGATGTTGAGGCAAGGCGAACTCAGGATGGACATGATGCAACAAGTGATGGGTCTACATATGAATGATTGACCAAGCGCAAAACCCCAAGGTAATGTGTGTTGTAGAGTAGGGGGAGGAAGTTTTACATTTCTGCCACTTCATGCCCCTCTGCATGGCCAAACAAGCCGTCCTACCATGCCCCATTTCATGGACAAGCTCGAGCAAGAGAGGGAGCCTGACCTTGTTGCAGATTTGGTGATGAGTATGAGGGGATAGACCCCAAGATGCAAAGGGTGATGTCTTTTGGGGAGTTCCTTCACCTCAAGGAGGGGTGTGCCATAGGAGCTAAGATTCATTACTGGGGAGGGTAGTCTAGTCAAGAGGTGCAAAAGATAGCAGGGGAGGTTACAGTCCCAAATTATGATGGGTCAGGCAAGAGTTCAACCAGGGCTTGGGTCCATAAGTTAGATACTTACTTGCACTTGAACCCCATGCGAAAGACAAACACAATTCGGTTTGCCACGCTACATCTGGAGGGAGATGCCCAAGAGTGGTGGTACCACGACTTGATTACACTTACCTCTTATATTGAGTTCACCAGGCGATTGATTGAGAGGTTCAAAAGGAAGGACCTCGAGGAACATTTCAGGGAGTTGGCCCACCTGAGGTAGATAGATAGCGCTGAGGCCTACATCTTAAAGTTCTTGACTCTCTTGGATCCAAATCTTGGCTCTCGGAGCCTTGCTAGCACCAAACATCACGTCAGCAAAAGATAAGGGATGATATCCATATAAAGCATAAAATGGTGACATACTAATGGACATGTGATGTGTAGTGTTGTAGCAGTACTCCCCTAGATGCAGCCACTTCAGCCATGCTCGCTGCTGCCCACTGACATAGTTACGCAAGTAGCCCTCCAACCACTTGTTAACTATCTCTGTCTGCCCGTCCGACTGTGGGTGATAATTGGTACTCGGTGTCAACTCCGTCCCCACCAACCGGAAAAGCTCCTAACCAAATCCGCCCATGAAACGACTGTCCCTGTCACTGGTGATGGTCTTGGGAAGACCATGTAACCTGAAAATCTCTCTGAAGAACAACTCGGCCACTTGCGCTGCTGTGTAGTGTGCGGACATGGCGAAAAAGTGTGAGTACTTTGTCAGCCGATCAACGGCGACAAAGATGCAGTCCTTGCCCTGTACCATGGGCAACCCTGTGATGAAGTCCATCGAAATACACTACCATTTCCCCTCTAGAATGGGAAGAGGCTGCAATAGTCCTGTTGGATGGTTCATCTCCCCCTTGTTCCTCTGGCAAACATCGCACTCTCGAACATGCTGGAGTACGTCCTCCTTGAGGCCCTTCCATGAGAACCTCTCTCTAATGGCCCTGTAGGTTTTGGTAAACCCCTGATGACCTGCCAATGGTGAATCATGTGACGCCTGAAGTATCTTCTTCTTGAGTTGAGATCCTTCAGTCAAGAAGATTCGGTCCCTATAGTAGATCTCATCGACCACCCTGTACCTGTCATCTGCCACCTGCCCATCCAGAACCTCACATGCAAATCTGTCCTTGGAGTACTCTACCAAGAGTCGAGCCCTCCAGTCTGTGTCCAAGCTCATAAGAGACAACGTGGCTGGTCTATGTGAAAGGGCATTTGCTACCACGTTGTTCTTACCCTTGACATACTCGATGTCAAAGTCATACACTTTGATCCACTTCTGCTGCCTCTCTTATAGTTGCTTTTGCTCCAAAACGAACCTGAGGCTATTGTGATCAGTCATCACCCTGAACCTGTTACCCACTAAATACTGCCGAAACTTGGCCAATGCATGCATGATGGCCAACATCTCCTTGTCGTATATAGAATACAACCTCTCGTGTGGAAGGAGCTTCCGGCTCTCAAAGGCTATAGGGTGACCTCCCTGCATCAACATTGCGTCGATCCCCTCTCCCGACGCATCACACTCCAAAACAAAGGTCTACATAAAATCCGACAATGCAAGCACTGGGCAGCTGCTCATAACTTCCTTGAGCCTGTCAAAGGCTGGCTGCACTGTATCTGACCAACTGAATGCCCCCTTCCTTGTCAAATCTGTCAGGGGTGCAACAAGCTGTGAGAAAGCCTTGACGAACTTCCGGTAGTAAGTACAAATGCCAATGAATCCTTGAAGTTCTGTCACGTTCCTCGGCTCCGACCAATCTCTAATGGCCCTGATCTTCTCCTCGTGGACTCACTCTGTCCACCCCTATGATGTGTCCCAAGTATAACATCTCCGTCAGCCCAAACGCACACTTGGAGAGCTTGGCATAGAATTGCTGCTCCTCCAAGATGCGCAACACTGTCTCAATGTGCTGGAGATGCTCCTCCCAAGCCCTGCTGTAAATGAGGATATCATCGAAGAACACCAACACAAACTTCCTCAAGTGACTACGGAAGATGTGATTCATGCAGGACTGGAATGTAGCTGGG
>APFE031615168.1:8626-25591 GCA_000404065.3 Pinus taeda
CAGGCCATTAGCTTGTGGATAATAAGGAGTTGAACTATCGTGACGCAAGCCAAGCTGGCCTGTAAGTTCAGTCATCATAACGTTTCGAAAAGGACGTCCATGATCAGTGATAATCACTTGTGGAACACCAAACCTAGCAATTATATGATTGAATATGAAAATCGCAGTTGTTTTGTCATCTGCCTCAAATGTAGGCATCGCCTCGGGCCACTTGGTAAAATAATCTACAGCAAGGATAATTTACGCATGCCCCCCGGCCGAGTGAGGGTTACATGTAATAAAATCGATACCCCATTTGGCAAAAGGACCAACGGCAATTATAGGGTGAAGAGGAGCAGGTGGAGCGCGCATCTTTCGATCAAAAATTTGGCAGTTGTGGCATTTTCAGACTGCAATAATACAATCTTTAAACATAGATGGCCAGAAGTAGCCAGCGCGCAGTATCTTTCGATTGTGGCATACCCAGACATATGACCACCACACACTCCAGAGTGACATTCATTTAGGACCCTTTCAGCTTCCTCATGAGTCAAAGAACGTCGAAAAACAGAGTCTGCCCCATGACGATAAAGAGTATCTCCAATAATTTTGAATTGTTGGGACTGGAATCGTATTTTTCGACATTCCGATCGTGAAATGTCTGGCCGAAAGGATTGGGTTTGGAGATAAATGATGATATCCCCGTACCATGGATCTAAATTGCTGATTAGAAACAAGGATTCGTCTGCAATGGGCTCCTCCGCCACAGTTTCAATGTCAGTACGCGGGAAGTCACACATTAATTCCGCAAAAACTAAATATTTCTTTTACTTAGACTTTTGAAACTCCAAGTTGAACTCCTGCAGGATGACAATCCATTTGGAGTACTAGCCCCCTAGCAATTGCTTGGTCAAAATATAGATCATAGGGTTGCAATCAGAAATAACTGTAGTCTTACGTAGTAAAATGTAATGACGAAAACATTGGACAGCTTGAACAGCTGCCAATACCAATTTCTCCACATGTGAGTATTTTAGCCCAGTGGGATTTAACGTTCGACTAAGGTAATATATCACATGTTCAGTACTGAATTCATCTTCCTGTACTAACACCATTCCGATGGAGGCGGCGAGATACAAGAAGTAATCCCGGTTGTAGTTGGGAGGATGCAACAACAGTGCATGGGTCAATGCATGTTTTAGTGCATCAAAAGATTTCTCAGCTATCTTGTCCCAAAAGAATGAAGTATTCTACTTCAACAACCGGGTAAAGCCCTTTGTGATCTCGGTGTAGTTAGGGATGAATCAACGTAAAAAGTTTGCTTTCCCTTGCAAACTTTGGAGTTGGTGAAGACTCGAAGGAGGAGGCAATTTGATAATGGCTTCAACCTTCGAGGGATCGACGTGAATGCCGGCTTTCGAAACAACAAACTCCAGTAATCGACCCGTTTCAATACAGAAAACACACTTGTGGGGGTTCAACTTAATTCGATAATGCCTACACCTCATAAAGATTGCTCTTAAATGGACGAGATGATCAGCTCGATGTAATGAATGAGCAAGCAAGTCATCGAGATAGGGTTGCACAATGTGCTTGATATCATGAAAAGCATAAGACATGGCCCGTTGAAAAGTTGCCCCGGCATTCTTGAGCCCAAAAGGTAATTTGCAATAAGCAAAAGTCCCCCATGGACAAATGAATGTCGTTTTTGGTTGATCAGCAGGTAGAATATTGATTTGATTGTATCCGAAAAAACCATCCATGAAGGAGAAAATTTCATTGCCGGCACAATCATCAATGGTTTGATCGATATAGGGAGTGGGATAATTGTCCTTTGGACAGGCTCAATTAGTGTCCCTATAGTCGATACATATTCTTATTGTCCCTTGTTTTTTGTTAACAGGAACAATATTCGATACCCAATCTGTTAACAGGATCGGATAAATGAAACCTGCTTTGAGTAATTTTTTAACTTCTTCTTTAATCACAACAGCTTTTCTTGGGTGAATCTGACGCAAAAGTTGTCGGACGGGTTTAGCATCCGGGTAAGTTTTGATTTCATGAACTACAATTGTGGGGTCAATTCCTGGCATTTCCTCATATGACCAGGCAAACACATCGCGGAATTCTTGAAATAGGGCCTTATATGTTTGAATTTCATCTTCCATACAAGAGGTACCTATATGAACGTTTTCAACAATTCCAAGCTTAACTGAAATGTCAAGGGGAATAGTTCGAGAAATATTTCCCAAGTTTAACTCGGAATCAGGATGTTTCATTGGATTCTAAGCATCCTTGACATATTCAGTCATAAAAATTGATGAAAAATCATTTTCAAAATGATCTCCCTCGGGTAAAAATGAAGATCTGTGATGAAGATCTTCCCATGGTAACTCATCGACACATAGGATTTCACGAATTTGCTCATCAGTTTGAACAAGTTCAGAAAATGTTATTGAATCCGAGTTTGACGTCGAAAGTGATTCCTCATGGACCACATTCATTAAGTCGATTTGGGTTGATGTTGTGTCAGCGAACGACTGCACAGTCTGATACGTAAGTTCATACAGACTCAACGGCATAAGAGTACCAAATGAGTCTATCTCAGATTCAGAAGGTATGATCCAAGGATCATCATTAACAATGGTATTTGATGAAATCATATGAATGGTTGCAGTAGAAGAAGATGCATTGATAGGAGGAAAAGGAAAAGTGCCCAATAAACTGGAATCTTTAACTAATCCTACTCCAACATCCTTATATGGGATCGTCGTTTTACCAACATGCTGAATGCTCTCAGCAGAGGCTGGGTCAGATGAAAAGTAAGACAGCTGGTCTAAGGTTACGATCTTTCCATTATGAGGGAACTTTATAAGCCGAAAGACCGATGAAACGATAGTTGTCATAGCGTAAGACCAACTACGACCCAAGAGAAGGTTGTAATCTAGAGGGGCATCAACCACCTCCACATCTAGATTAACGGTTTTACCTTCAACCCCTATAGGTAAATCCTGTAGAATGCCAAAAGGATGAAACCCACGGCCATCAAAAGCCTTTAGAATCATCGGGGATTGATTTAGTGAAGGAGAACCAAGCGATCTCTAACACTGTATCAACATAATACACGTGGAAGCTCCCTCATCAATCACAGTCCTTTGAACAGGTTTGTTTTTTACTATCACTGGAATCTGGACAGCCATTTGATAAGGTAAGCGCGGTATACTATTTTCTAGATCGAAGATTATAAGGTTCAGGTCCAGAATGTCAACAGCTTCGATAGCCGACAAAAGTAATTTACGTTGTGCTGGACATGATTGCAGCACTTCCAAAGCCGACATTGCTGAGAGTGAAACAGTTAAATCCTCAACAATGTTATAATTTTGAGCCGCTCTCGGATGTGGATTGAAAGCAGACTTTTGAAGTATACCCTTGGCGGGCGGTTTGATTACTAAGTCTGGATTAGGTTTCTCGATCTGTAGTGGATCGGAACTAGGAGCTGAGGTTGATGGATTAGAATGAGAAGACTCTGCTTCTTTACCATCAACAGGACTTTTACTGCCATAATCTTGCAATCAAGTTGTAATCCTAACATGGGACATCAATAATATGGGTTCTTCATTGGCACTGGAGGAAGAACCTATCATTTTACTGTCTTGATTTGGAAAATGATCCTTCAAAATAGTAGGAGTTGGGGAACCTTTGACAATTTTGCAACCTCTACACGATGAGGGCAGTCTCTCATAAAATGTTCTTCATCACAAATGAGACACGGATAACGAGGTTTGCGTTTTTCATTAGTTGATTCCGTTTTTTTTTGTTTCTCTTTCGAATTTTTATCTGTTTTAATCTTCTTCTTCCCTTTCTTCTTACCACTGGTTTTTGATTTAGCTGTAGATGACTCTACAACATGAATATCGGTGGAAAGTTCCACGGAAGAATCTCCTGTCGAGGAATCTGGTAAGTTTATGATAGGAGAAGAATTCTTGGAAGACTTCTTCTTACTTTTGGTATTAATCGTACCAATCATACCATCAACGGCATGAGACCCTGAAGGATCTGCAGTGATTTGATTTTGTTTAGGTATATCGGGGAGTTTCTCGTGTAACGTACCCGACTGAGTATAAACTAAGTCAAGATAATGTGCTTGAGCAATTACTTGCTTCTCAGTAACAACTCCGGCCTTAGCTACATCCTCAGTGATCTTTGGCAGTAAAGATTTTACAAACCATTCAGCTAAGATCTGATCCGGGATAAAAAATTTCACTAAACTCCATCGACGTCTCCATTCATGAATGTGATCTGAAATGTAAGTGGACGTTGTCTGCTTTAACGAAGTTAATAATTCCATGCCATTGTCATATCTGACTGGAAACTGAAAATGAGCTAAAAATGAAGTAGCTAACTGACTAAAGTTATAAAAAGTGGCTCGCGGTAACTCGATGTACCACTTGGCCGCAAGACCAATTAGAGTGCGCTGGAAAAGTCTTAAACGGATTGAATCATCTGAAATGGAATTAGACGCACACCAGAGGTGATAAGTCATCACATGGTTCGACGGGTCCTCTCCTGGCTTACCTTCAAACTTAGGAATATCACTAGGCAACTTATTCGGCATTGGCAGCCAAAACAGAAGATAGTTAATTGGATCGTTTGTAAGGCGCGACAAGTCAGGCAAGTCCAAAGTTGCGATAAATGGTAACTGATGATTAGGGTCCCTAAAACTCTGGGTCTGCAGACCAGCCCCAGGAGGAGGATATCTAGGATAACTAGGAATTGGAATTGCATTTGGGATATTATATCCTCTTGGAAAACCAGGATTAACCAGACCATACTGGCGTTATTGAGGTTGTTGATATGTATACCCAGGGTACGGTTGATACTGATAGATTGGCTGCTGCATAGCAGGACCGAAGTGGTACTGTCCTTGGTACGGTTGTTGAATAAATTGAGGTTGACTAGTGACAACCGTACTTAAACCTGGTTGTCCTACAAGCATCTGAACCGAAGTGTGGACCGTGGGTCCAGACTGAGGTAAAGATGTCTGAGGAGTAGATACAGGGACAGTAGAAACCGGAGTTGTCGATACTCCAGAAGTAGGTGGGGTAGATGAAACAGATGTTGCAGTAGTCGTTTGAGGTGGAGTATGAGGTGTACTAGACCCAGGCTGATAAACTCCAGAAGGTGCGGAAGTTTGAATAATAGACTGGACAGGTTGCTGGGGTGAACCAAAAACCAAAGGTTGTCCAGTTTGAGATGACAACTGCACATTCGGTTGCAAGACCTATTGGGATTGAGATGGATCCCACACTAAGTTCATTCTGGGGTACGGACCCATAACAGGTTGAGAATATTGAAGACCATAACTGGGTTGAGGGTAGGGTTGATAATTCAATGGTACATTTCCAGATCCTTGAACATATGATCGACCGGAAGGTGGTTGGTAACCTTGGGTTGGGTACTAACCTTGGGGTTGATAACCCTGAGGCACGTATTGATACTGGGGTTGACCTTGAGGTACATATTGATACTGGGGTTGACCTTGAGGTACATATTGATATTGAGGTTGACTTTGAGGTACATATTGATATTGACTTTGACCTTGAGGTACATATTGAGTCTGGGATTGACCTTGAGGAACGTACTATCTCGTAGGTATGTATTGTCCTTGAGGTTGCCCCCCGGGCGCAAACTGAGTACCTTGAGGTTTCCCCCCAGGCACAAACTGAGTACCTTGAGGTTGTCCCCCAGGCAGTGACTGGCCACCTTGAGGTTGAAGATTGGGAATAGAACCTGACATCATTAGAATATCTTCTACACTCAATGGTTTAGTACCATTATTTCCAGTTAATAACCCTTGTTCAATAGGTTGAGGAGATGCTCCCGAAAAAGTACCAGAAATGGACTAATACCCAGCGAGAACAGAAGGACCGCCATACAAAAAGACTTTCCGGAGATTGAGAAAACATGGACGACTGTTTGGACATATTCAACGGAGGATAGTAACCTCTAGGTGTTGGGTGATAAGAAATATGAGGTGGTGAAAAACTTAGCCCCGGGTTTTCCAAAAAATTAGTCAATGAAAGATACCAAGCACTGCTCCTAGGTGGACTGTAAAAGATTGATTCACGCTCCCTAAGGTCTAAAACAAGTCGATCTTCTGGAATAGGGATGCTTTCTTATTTTTCCGAAATAGCAAGTTCTTCAATAGCTATTAGTCCAGAAGGAAGATTTTGGGTAATTATTCTTTCTACCCTAGGTGAACTAGGACCACTAGAATCTGGAGAAGCAAACCCTGATATTGGAGTAGCAGCAATTTCATATTTATGTTCAGATATTTCAGGTTCTTCACCTATATCACTAGTAGATGAAACACTACCAGTAACTTCTGAAACAAATACAGGCTGCGTACTATAATCTATTATTAATGCTGAAAAATCAGGATATCCCACCAAAGAAGATTCTCCTCTTTTAGGTGACCCACTTCTACTATATTTAGGAGTTACCAGGGCCCATATCCCTTCAGGCTAGCTTGGTGGAAACTCAGGAGGTTGGCCCCGAAGTCTATGGGACTTCCTTAGTAATTCATCCACGATTAAAAACTTCTAACTACTTCACATGAAAACAAAGTAAAATCTCAATGAAAACCACCTAAAGCCTCTAAAGAACCAAACAAATCGAATCACACGCCTAAAGAATCTAGGAGATCAAATCACACACAAACAGTAACTTTCCGTACCGAAAACACTAGTTGGTGATGAAATCCAACGTCGCAGAGTTCAATACAGAAATAGCGGTTGGAACAGTTACCCCGGCAACCTACTTAATGAATAGACTGGCACAAGTTTCTCCACGAAACCGTCTCGAGTGAAGAGAACCCCCCAGAAAATCCAAGTGAGTGTAGCCGACGTCTGCTCCAGGTACAGTGGGATCTTCCAGCCACCGTCACCTTAGGAAGAATCCTATAGAATATGGTCACTATGGTTACCAACATAAACAAATATACCTGGGGGAATAGTCTATGATCCCATACGCACGCAAGGGCAGAGTAACAAGCTCAATCCCCTTGAAGGCTCCTTGACATAAACCAAGGTTTACCAACAAGTGACCCCATGCTCCTCGACAATGGTTAATCCGAGGTTTACCGTTTTTAATACGTGAATATCTGGCATCATTCCCAATGAGGAAGGATTGATTCCCACACTGGTTCAGACATGATCTCATGCTTCTCCTTTAAGAGGAGCTTTCCCAGAGCATAGATGCAACAATTGGATTTCTCTCCTACCGCAAGATACAGCTACTTGTTTGATTTACTGTCTTGGAGAGTTAAGTACTCCAAGACACTAGCCTAAGCTATGTTCGTGTAATAGAGCCCTAGAAATAAAAATATTTCTAGATTGATTTTACTTTAAGCGTTACTTTTATTGGTTTTTTGATTAAGTCAAGAGGTGCGGAGATGAAACTCATGGTGTGAAGACTCGACTCGAAATCACTAAAAAGATGCACTTAAGATGATTAAACAAACATTTCTCTTCAATGAACTTCTAGCTATGAAAGAGTTTGAGAATGAAAATGCGTGTAAACACAAATCTTTCTTAACAAACAAATTAAAAGAAGAGTTTTTGTTCCAATGCACTCAAAACGAGACAACTAGTTATTTTCACAAGAATTTCCCTTTTCTTTCAAACGCTCAAATGCTACCAAAACAAACTATTTCAAAAGATATTTTTGTATTTTTATAAAAACACTCAAAAGTATAACTAAAGCAAATCTTGAGAAAACTATGAATAAAGCAAATCTTAAGATCTACAAACTATAAAAAACTACTTGAAGTAAAAGCTTACACGATGTTTTTTTTTTTTAAGGATGTTTTACTTGGCGATAAGCAAACCGAGGACTAACTTGTCCAGAATCACAAATCAGTCAAAAAACAGGTAATTTTTGTTCTCTTTTGTAAAAATGAAATCCAAACTTTCAACACAAGATTTTTCTAAGTTTCGCAAAGAGAAAACACAAGATGGATTCCTCAATAAAGGTAGATTTTGCAAATGATCAGACTCATAAGAAGGCCACTAAAAACCAAGGTGATCTGAGGCTTCTACGCTTCTAAACTCTGAGCTACTACACGACCAAAATGAAAATCAAGACCGGCAATCAAAACTTCTAGGAATTTCACCCAAAACCCTAACACCAATGGAATTAAACCAAGGAAATCCTTTAACAAGTCACATGCATGTCTGGACAGAGGATAACAACATCTAAACCAAAATAAAACTAACTAAAAGAATAAAATTTAAGTTTTTCAAAATTTTAGCAGGGTCCTCAGGTTCAGAGTTTACACAGGTGTGTGCACGCTCTGTGTCCAAAGTAAACATGCGTATAAGTACACACTGTGATACAAGCACAGAGTGCAGGCTTCTCCTAAAGTTATGAAAAGCAAAAACAATCCTAGATCCACTAAATCCACCCAATTCCACACACAACAAGAAAAAAACAGAAACAAAAACACCAGTTTCTCAGGTCAAAGTAAAAACAAGGAAAACAATCAAGTCCCCAGTGGAGTCGCCATTTTGTCACACGGAATGAGTCGAGGTTGTGGACAAGATCGACCTTCCTAGTATCTAAATATATCTAGTGACAAGAAAGCTAATGAAAAACTATCTTTCTCTAAATATGCAATTAAAAACAAAGGCATACAAGTGTTTTAGGCCTACCTTGGATCCAATGCAAGTTTGTGGAAGCCTCGCTCCCTCGCTCCAAATGAGCTTCCTTGAAGTGATTCTGCAAACACAAACAAGCAAACAAATTAAATAGCACCTGAAAAGCCAATATCATAAAGCATATTCATCATAATGATCAAGGAGATTATGAAACAAACCACATAAGACAATTTGTTGAGAAAAATGAATCTGATTGTATTAATTCAAATGGAAGAAGAACTTTACAACCTGTGCCTTGATGCTGTACAAGCTCCTCCCAGGGTCCGACAAGAAGTCTCCTCTACTTTGACAAGTTTCACTCACTTCCCAATGAAACCAAAAGGTATGTGATCTCTCCTTTCAAGTTTAACTAGGAAGTCCCAATTCCACCAGCATTTACCATCAAAAATGTTCAGCTTCTACCCTCTCCAGCAACTGACCCAATGCCTTAATTTATATTGCAATGGAGGGAAGTTGCTAGGTCCTCCTTCAAAGGGATAGCTCCTCATATCAAGGGATTAGCTCCTTCTCTTTTGGGATGCATGAACCACCTTGGAGCGAACAATCCACGTCAAAATTCCTTCTAGAAACATCTAGAATTAACCCAAAGTGAGTTTTTTAGAGTAAACTTGTACCTTTTTTACTTTTACAGGGGTACGCACCCACCCCTTTACAAACAAAGTGTGCAGATACGCAGGTAATATGAACAAAGAGTGCGGGCCCGCAGGCAAAAGTGAGAGAAAGTATGGAACCAGAGTTTTATTGATTTTCAATGTCTTTCTCTCATTTTCAAAGCTTGACATGAGGAGCTAAGGTCTGAGACTTGCTTAGGAGGCTAGTATAAGTTATGATGGACCCATACTGACTGCAAATAGTCATGGTGACGATATTTTTGTGTAACAGAGAGCTTGGTGAGGTATCATGTAGCAGAATGAGACTGTTACTACAGAGGTTTGGTTGCGGCTCACAGAAGACCATGAAGGCAATTCCACTGAAGAAGTGAAGTGGGTAGAATTGCTAAGGACAAGGAGAAGCATATGACCAGGAGGTCATAAATTTTTGTGCCTTGGGAGTCTGATGCAAGAGCATCCAGCACCCTTAGTCAAAAGGAGGAATCCAAAGCAGAAAAAGGAGGAGGACGTGGACCAGGTAGAAAAATAGGGACAAATCTATTTTAAAACGGAGAAAAAGATGCAATGGATAATTCTCTAGAAGACTTTATCTACCACATATGTATGCATGTAGTGAGCTTTAGGGCTTTAGTTGAGCCTTTCAAGGAAAGGATGTGATTGAATCCTTCACAGTGATCTGATCCAATGTTTCCATATAAATATATGTGTGATGAACCTACGTGTTCAATAAGAGGAGATACAAAGAAATAGTTAAAAACCTGTGAAATCGGAGATAGATGCAATATAATCGGTAGGAGACTATTCTAAGGCTGAAATGCCTTGGTTGTAATCGTGTTGTGTATAATATAATACATGTGTGTTTGTGGGTTTTTGCGTGCCTGTATATTTCAGTTATGATGTATATATCCATGAATGGTTTAAATCCATTTACAAGTGTGTTGATTGATCATCAACCACTGAAAGGGTCGATGGCAATCCAAATTATCATAGTTAATTGTTGTCCAAGTGTTGTGCGCGTCATAATAGAGAATGGCTGAGTCTATGGAAAAACTTTGTTTAACATAGAAATCCATCAATCGAAAGATATTAAGTACAAGAGGAGGCTGGAGAAATGATACACAAGATCCGTTAGATCTGTTAGATCAACAGCCTGGATCAAATTGCAGAGGAGCGGAGAGCCCATATCGGATCGGCGGAATCATTGAAATGATATCGAAACGGAGCGAAACTATGATGCGATAGAGAATTGTGATTGAACGACAATCGTCGAATCAGACCCAGGATCGACGGTTGCGGTCAAATTGCTAATTGCAAATCGTGGAGTTCAGGAGATAGCGGATGTGTGATGGAAAGTCGATGGCCGATGAGCGATATGGCAATATTACCAATAAACCAATCGACGATCAGGTAGTCGAAGTTTCGAAGAAGGCAGAGATCGGTGCAGCGAAAAGCGATAAGAACGAACCCACCAATATTTATATACACGGGTATATAATATTTGAAATCCAGTTATGTGAGCCGGAGCGGGTTTTTTCCCCGTTATTCCTTTGTAATTTGATTAATGTATAGATGTGGGTTTTAAGGCTTAAAAGCATATTTGAATGCTCCCGATAATGTAAAAACCCTCCGATAATTGTTGTGGTCCATGTTTTAAAAGGCTTAGAGCCCAAAGAAATGCTTATCATAGGCTTAGTGGGCCATAACCCATAGGCCTCAAGATCGATATTCCTTAAGGAAAAGGGATTTTGATTAACCCCCAAAATCTCTTTTCATCACTCCTTATTGATGGTTTCACCTTTAAAATATTTCTCCTCTGTGGCTGGTAAACGATGGTCTTGTTATGGTAGCCTCGGTCACTTTAAACTATAAGCCCCCAAATTGAACGTTCTCGCCATCAAAATGATGACTAGAAGAAAGAAAAACATCTTCATGATACCTTTTAAATTTTCTAAGGAATGAAGTCGACTCATCTCACTTGAGGTTCTCCCTACATGATTTATACTCCTTGGTCTCTCTGTAAGACCGGAATTCTAGTTCATGCCTATCCACCCCCATTCTCGCAGTGAAAACAATTCTCGAACTTGAGAGTGATTTGGTACAGGACAAGGTAAATGAGTACCAAAAATACTTAACACAGGGCACCAAAATTAGTTATACAGAGTACCAGATGAAATTTCCATACACGGTATCAGAAATGGTTGACACACATAGTACTGGAAATGGTTGACACATAGTTCTGTGAATGGGGATACAAGGTTACCTTAATTGGTTACACAAAGTATTGAATGCAAATCAAAAAGGGAAATAATGCTCATGTAGATGGCAAATCCATCTAGAGGGACATTTATAATTCAAAGGGAGAATGATAATATCTACAATGTCTGCATAATTGGTAAGTACATGGTGTACATGGAAATGATATGTCACGTGTGGAACTTGTTCATAAATTATTTCCATATCTGACATTGTATTTATGGAAATGGGTGTTATATATGATACATAAGATGTGGTCGGGTACAGAGGTACAGCACGGTTCACATCAAAGTTTCGTTAGTCCTTCTTGTTGTCATTCACCTTCATGGTTATGAAGTAGCGGGATCATCATTACCTTAATGACCCATGAAGGTTGAATGAGCGATAATATACCCTCTTAGATTAGGATCAGTACTTCAATTAATCATTACCATAGCCATCCCATTCGATCATACAAAAGTATTTTTTCAGAGGGAAATGGTGTAGGATTAGGATAGGACTAGCAAGTAAAGGGTGATAAAAATTAGGATAATCATATTTCATTTCAAATTAATGTGAATCCTTAATAGCAAAAAGTAAAAATATTGATCTTATACCTCCATTACCAGATTTCACATAAAACATTTCCTTCAATACCAGATGAAAGCAAATAATTTTTTTAGTACTAGATGAACACAGCGAGCTCCTTTAGTACCGGATGAACACAGCGAGCTCCTTTTGTACCAGATGAACACAGAGAGATTTCCCAATATTGGATGAACACAGTAAAATTTTCTGGTACTAGATGAATGCAGATGTCTTAGTGAAATCTCCAAATTGATATTTTACAAGCTTCCTCTTGTAACTTAACAAATTTTGAAGGTCTATTTATAGTAGATAATGATAATTTTTATGTTATATACGAATCCATTTATTGGAAAAAACAAGGAAATCAATAATACAAATTGGTACAGGAATTCAAAAATATCAATGGAAGAGGGGGAAACCGAAGCAAAAGAAGTGATTGATCATGTTCCAATGTTCTGTAATAGAAAATCATTTTGGAGCTGGATATCTTCCTCTTCTTGGGATCAATCTGACCTTTTTTTCCTATTTCCATTTCCATTTTATTAGGAAATCACATAACTACTATTGTTCAGTGGATTTTTTCTCAAGCCTAGATCAGTCAATGCTCACTTGTGTTTTCAATTTTAAGGAGTCTAAAAAACTTAAAGAAAAATCCATTCACTCTCCCATGGATTTTTCTCGAGCTCGAGCTAGTTCATGCTTGGTATATTCAATTTTTATAGTCTAGAAAACTTAAAGAAAACTCCATTCACTCTCCCATGGATTTTTATTGAGCCCGAGCTAGTTCACTCCCGCCGGTATTTTCAATTTTTAGGAGTCTAAAAAACTTAAAGAAAACTCCATTCACTCTCCCGTGGAATTTTCTCAAGCCTGGGCTAGTTCATGATCGTTGGTATTTTAAATTTTTAGGAGTTTGAAAAGCTTAAATAAAACTCCACAAGCCCCCTTTTGTGATAGATAATATACCAGGGATGGAAAAAGGAATAAACCTACTCCTAGCAGATGTTCTCCTTATTGCTGACCTACATGAGAAAACATTTAACTTTTTATTTTGTTAGTAACACAAAAATCATCATATACATTAGTACACCTATATACATATATTTACAAAATGAAGTTAATTATTCAAAAAAACTTATAGAGGTGGATCAGTGAGAGGAGGTTTCCTCTCTTTGACCAATTGTATTCCAGAATTCTAAAGAACATGATTGGCAAAATCCTCTTTTGATAGTGGCTTGTGATAAAATTTCAATCAGTGTCCATTGATGAAAAAAGAGGTCTACTCTCCATCAATAGTCTTGATTTTAACTGAGAAATTATTGTATATCGTCTCAATCTAATAAGGTCTGAGCCATCTAGTTCACAACTTCCCTTTGAAATTTTTAAACCTATTGTCGTATAACAAAGCCCAATCACTAGGTTGAAAAAGTTTCTTTTTGAGGAACTTATTATGCCGTTTGGTTCTTTGATCTTGGACAATAATGGTTCTTTGAAATGCATATTGTCTTATTTCATCTAGTGCATTCAACTCCATAAATATTTTTTGTGTCTTGCCCAGATCCATTCCTAGTTGCATGGTTGTTCTGAAGGTTTTAATCTAGAAATCTAAAGGAGGGAGTACCTGTTTTCCATAAACTAACTCATAAGGCGAGTATCTCGTTGTGTTCCTCTAGGTTGTCCTATAGTCCCACAAAGATTCAAGTAACCTATTGACCTAGTATTTGTGATGGGGTCGTACTGTCTTGGTGAGAATGGCTTCAATAACTATATTAGTGGATTCTACCTGCCTCTGAATGATAAGGGGTAGATTTCTGGTGTCTGAATTGATATTTCTCATTAATGGTTTTGACCAATTTAGAGATAAAATGGGTGCCATGATCAGGTACTATTTCTCTCGATACTCCAAAGCGAGTAAATATTTCATGAAATAAGAAATCAATAATTTGTTTCTCATTATCATAGTATAATTCTTTCACTTCTACCCACTTGGTTACATAATTCGTACAAACCAAAATATACCTTTTATTTTTAGACATAGGAGAAATTGGACCAACAAAATATAATGGCCACTTCTTGAAGGGTTCAATAACTATCGGTGCTTGAAGAGGAATTTAATTTGTTGGGGTTGGCTTTCCCATTATTTAACAATCATCACAACTAGCCACATATTTCTTTGCATCTTTAAAAATAGTGGGCCAATAATATATGGATTGTAACACTTTGTATGTGGTCCTTTTGTTAACGAAATATCCACCACATTGTTCATTATTGCAAGCTTTTAGGATATCCTCCATTTCATCATGTCATGCACATCTTCTAATTACAATATTTGGTCTAGTACAGTACAAAAAATCATCATGCCATATATAATTAGTGTTGAGTGGAATGATTCTTCTTTTTTTTCTCTTGAGGACAAATTTTGTGGCAGTTTTCTTGTAACCAAGTATTTGGCTACATCTACATAACAAGGAGTATAAATAGAAATAGAAAATAATTTTTCATCGATAAAATCATCAGCAACTGGTGCACTATCACGTGTATGAACAAGTCTAGACAAGAAATCAGCGACACGATTATCTCTTCCTAGCCTATCAACAATAGTAATATTAAATTCCTATAGTAGTAACAAACATCTAGTTAACTCAGGCATTAGTGATTGGCTTATTTGTTGGCATTATGATACAGGTGTTTTCCTTGATGGAAACTCACATATATGATTTAGGATGGCAGTTCATAGTGCAATAGGTCAACAACAAAGGAGTACAGAGCAGACTGTAGATATAGAAGAAAGAGAATGTTTTAAGAAGTATACATTGGTTCACCTAGGCGACGTTGTGTATACAAGAGAGTTCACAGTACAAAAGAAGCATATACGTATGCACTCACTTCCACATAAGGAAAAGTGTGTATGGGATGAAAAATAAGATTGAAGAATATCAGGGGTTCCTACCATGGTATTAACCAATGGTAATGAGCGCGACAAGGAATATTGAAACCATCAAAGAATACTAGCAGCATAAATATGGTTTTGGTTTGAGGTATTGGAAAAGGATCTAAGTATATAACAAGGAGAAGGTTAAAGGGCTAATTGGGCAAGTAATGAATACCTTATGAAGAGTTAGATCAAAAGAAAATATGAATGTTATGGGTTTTTGATACTTTTCTTGATCTGAACTATGTATGCACATGAGTGTTTGATGATGGATCAGGATCATGAGACCTGAGATGACTTATCATTATGTGATCTGAGAATGGATAGGCTAGATATGAGTACTAACACATGTTTTATCCTTTAAATTTTATGAACTGAGTATGTCTGGAGTCTAGAGTAGATGCGAAGTTATGAATTATTATTTGTGGATATATACGTTGGTTTTCCTTGGTGAAGGTGTGTATAGACAAGGGTTCATCACTTCAAAGTAGCATATACATTATGAAATATGATGTTTGAAGTTGCAGTTGGTTCTGGATGTTAATGCAGAGTTTTGGGTTCAGCCCTGTGTTCTGGTGACAGTGATCTAACTGTTCATATTGATTGATTGTGATTTGCTTTAGTATTTATGGGTTTCAGTGATTGGTTGTATTATGATGGTGATTGATTTTGAACTTCGATGTTACTGATGGGACCATTATGAAAATTGGATTAAATGTGGCCTTCATATTGTGTTGTTGTGTAACAAGGGTATCCAGTGTGAAAGTTTATAAAACGTGGTCCCTAGAGGAAAGTGAAGGTAGTAGCCTTATGTAGGTCGGCGCCTACATACTGGCAAACATATTGGCCAGTAAAAGAGAGAGGGGGTTGGAGCTCCGTTCCAGTAGCAGCTGGAGAAAGAGTGAAGGTGGTAGCCTTTTGTAGGTCGGAACCTACTTACTAGTAAACATATCAACCAGTAGAAGAGCCAAGGGATTGGAGCTCCCTTCCAGTAGCATCTGGAGAAAGAGTGAAGGTTGGAGCCTTCTATAGGTCGGTGCCTACGTACTAGTAAACATATTAGCTAGTACAAGAGCCAAGGTGTTGTAGCTCCCTTCCAGTAGAAGCTGGAGAACAAGAGAAGGTTGTAGCCTTCTGCAGGTGGGTGCCTTCGTACTGGTATGAGTCTACACCAGTACAAGATTGTAAACATGTTTTTCTTATATTAAAAGAAGCCAAATATGACAGAAGCAGGTGGTTTTCTCCCACATTAGGTTTCCACCTTAAATTCTGGTGTTCATGTGTGTTGTTTATGTGTGATGGTTTATTCTGTTATTACTACACATGGTTATTGTTTAATGGTTAATAAAGTATTGATACATTGATTAAAGATCAACATATGATTAATTAACTGAATCATAATTTCATTGGATATACGTTGGTTTCCTTAAGCATAGTTGCATGCACACGCAAGTTCCCTTCATTGAAATAGTGTATATAAATATGATTATGAAATGGAAAAAATTATTGGTTTGTAAATATTGATTCACCCCAACCCCCCTCTCAGTATTATTCCAACAATTAGTATCAGAGAGGGTCCTTCAAAAGAAGCTTTATAGCTTGAAGGAGATCTGTAGAGACAATGGAAAAGAAGCAAAAGAAGAAGATAGCTCAAAGAAATAGTGACAGTGATGGAAGAAAATATTCAGATTTAGAGTCACCTCATAATGAAGATGAACAAGCAAAAGAATTATCATGTACTAATTTTATGTCCTCTGGTGATCCCTTTCTCTGTTATATTGAAGATAGTGAATGTGTGAGAAATCTAATGAAGGCAGAAGTTAAAAGGCTCACAGATAAAGTTAGAGATCAATAATATTTGTTTGATAAAAGGGAATGTTCCTACAAGTAATAGATTACCAAGTTA
>APFE031615173.1:0-18046 GCA_000404065.3 Pinus taeda
GGATGTGATGCATATGTACATGTTCCAAAGGAGAAACGAACCAAGTTGGATAATAAATATGAAAAGTGCATCTTTATTGGGTATAAGGATGGTTTAAAGGGTTATAAGCTCTGGAACCCAGTCACACGGGAGGTTGTGTATAGTCGAGATGTGGTGTTTAGAGAGGTGAAAGATGTTATCAAACATGAAGTCCAACCAAAGGAACCTGTGAAGATAGAGTTTGAAGTAAAGGAGGAAGAATCAGACTCTGTAGCAGAGGAGGAATCAAAAGATGAAGAGCCACAAACTCTGGCTGTGAGAAGATCAGTTCCAAAAAGAATGCAGCCAGAAAGGTATAGTCCATCTGCTTTCTGTTCAAATTTTTCTTTGTCTGTTACTGATGATGATCCAAAAACTGTGAAGGAAGCAGTGGATTCAGAGGATGGAAAACTCTGGAAAGAGGCCATGGTTGATGAAATGGCATCTTTGCACAAAAAATGAGGCTTGGGATCTGGTGGAGTTGCCGGCTGGAAGGAAACCCATTGGCAGCAAATGGGTGTTCAAGAAGAAGACAAATGCAGAAGGGAAGGTGGAGAAATACAAAGCTCGGTTGGTAGCAAAAGGTTATTCCCAGGTGTCCGGAATTGATTTTGGTGATATTTTTTCTCCTGTTGCCAAGGTAACTTCTATTAGATTACTTTTATCTGTTGCTGCTGCTTTTGATTTTGAGATAAAACAGATGGATGTGAAGACAAAATTTCTTCAAGGGATCTGGAAGAAGAGATCTACATGAAGCAACCTGAAGGCTTTGTGGTGAAGGGGTAAGAAAGAACTGGTATGCAAGTTAAAGAAGTCTCTGTATGGGTTAAAACAATAACCAAGGATGTGGTATCAGAAAATTTGATACATTTATACGGGGACTTGGCTTCACCAGAAGCAAAGCAGATCATTGTGTGTATTTTAAATTAATTGGTGACCATGTTATTTATCTGGTCTTGTATGTGGATGATATGTTGCTGGTTTGAAATGACAAAGAAATTATCCAGGATTTGAAGACCTAACTGTCCTCCAAATTCGACATGAAAGATCTTGGTGCTGCAAACTATATTTTGGGCATGGAAATTAAAAGAGACCGGGAAAAGAGGAAGCTCTGGTTAAACCAAAGGAAGTATGTTGATACAATACTGCAGAGGTTTAATATGCAGGATAGTAAACCGATGAAGGTTCCTATTCCTGTAGGTATGATGTTATCTATTGAATAGTGTCCCAAGACACAAGAAGAGGAAGAGGACATGTCCCGTGTTCCATATGCAAGTGCAGTCGTTAGCCTGATGTATGCAATGGTCTGTACTAGACCAGACATTGTACATGCAATGGATTATTGAGCAGTTTTATGTCAAAACTAGGGAAGGAGCACTAGACAACAGTGAAACAGGTTTTTAGGTATTTGTGTGGCACTAGTCATTATGGTTTGTGCTACCAAGGAAGACCAAGATTAGACAGAGTGTTGGATATTCGTGGCTTTGTTGATTTAGATTGGGCTGGAGATCTGGATCAAAGAAGATCTACAAGTGGGTATGTGTTTAACCTATTTGGAGGTGCAGTCAGTTGGATGAGTAAGAAACAATCTATAGTGGCACTATCAACTATAGCGGCAGAATACATGGCAGCCACTCATGCAAGCAAGGGAGCAATTTGGTTGCATAGATTGTGTTCAAGTATGGGGTTAGTACAGGGAGCTATAAGGATAGACTATGATAACCAAAGTGCAATTTCTTGGCAAAGAACCCTACATATCATTCAAAGACAAAGCATATTTATGTTCAGTATCACTTTGTGAGGGATATGATAGAAGACAAAAAGGTGTTGCTGGTAAAGGTGGACACTTTGAAGAATATTGCAGATGCATTAACAAAATCTATGAGCTCTAAGAAGTTCTCTTGGTGTATAGAAACAATGGGCATTGTAGGGCTCGATAAATGACAAAGCTCTCTTGTGGCTACCTGTGGAAAGAAAACAACAAGTGGGAGAATGTTGGGTTGTGTTATATTCTTTTTACGACTAGCCCAAGTAGTTAACCGGGGGGTTAGAGGGGGAGCAGAGCCCCCCCTTCGTTGCGCTGATTCCGTAGCCGGGGGGTCACAAGGGGTTTGAGGGATGCAGGTAACCCCCCTCTCTGAGGCTTGGGGCAGCACCCTAGAAAATTTCGTTTTTTGTACCCTATGTTAGGTTGGGCAAACCTACCTATGGTTTTGTGCATGATTTTCGCACATGGTTTTGGAAGCGATGGTTTTCGGTCCATGGTATTGGATGCTTCGACATTTATAAATATGTATTGTAACATTGAAAGGAACATAATGAAAAATCAAGCTAGTAGTCTCGGTTTTGGGATCTAGGGGAAAATCTCTATGTATATGTGTTTTATGTGTTATGCTCTCACATTGTTTATTTCTTTGTTTTAGAATTCATATGCAAGTAATTTCTATATGGGGTTAAAACCTAGAGTAAGGGGACCATGTGCCTGGGCCTAAGGCCAACGACCCACCCCCATCAGTCGAGCACCCACTCCACCCCCATTGTGGTCACAAGGGCGGTTATATAACCATGGTTGGCCCCATGTGGGATGGCCTGTTTCCAAACAACGTGGCATGTAACAATAAATTAACCATGTGCCCATTATGGTTAAGTGACATGGTGGATTGTGTATTGGCAGAGACTTTGGATTAGCATTGGGAGGTCACTAGTTCAACCCCCACTACCTCTACCTGGACTATAGAAAAGGTTTTGGTGACCTTGTGGGTTGCCACGTGGCAACCTTCAGGTGGGCCATGTGTCAGCCTGTGGTTGGCCATCATTCCAACAAAAAAAAAATGTGGTATTTCAACCAATGAAGCAAAGCCACTTGTCAGCACCCCATTCGCCGAAGGAAATTTGTCCAAGTCAATGACCACATAACCTACCCAGTCAGTGCCACGTCAACAATACAGACTGCTGACGAGCTGTCCTTTCTTTTGAAAATTCACCTGTTTGGGAAAGTGAAGAGAACTCATTTCTGGAGTCATGCGGAGTTCGTTTCACATGAAACAAGTTGTGCTGAATTCAGGATGACAAGCATTATGCAGTCATCTAGATTCTACACCAATCCAAAAACTTTGAATTTTGAGCTATTTTTTTTAGCACCTTATCACTTCCCAAGCTGGTTCCTATTCCTTGATTTCGAAATGAGCGAAAATGCAGGAAATTTTGGGTTTTATGCTAATTTTGTTCTAGGCTCATAGCATTGTCATGGTTGTTGATGGTATGAGTTTTCCTCATTTGGACCATTGGCCCACCTCAGGTGATCATTCTCTTGTTCCTCGTAATCATCACCCACTCCCTCTTGATTGATTTTGACGGATGTGACATTTGCATGGCATGTTGAATGATGATTACTTTTTGTTCACAAGCTAAGGGTGGACAAGTTAACTGGCCACCTCCAGCTTATAAAAAAGACCTTTCCTCGACATTTACACATTTTTCATTATTTCATACCTATGGAAGAGCTCAGAAGTTACCATACCTATGCCTACCTGTTGCTTGATCAATATATGTTGGAGTGTTGGACATCTGTGCTCCTGCTCAGGGAAGTGCTTCCTTACCCTTTTGTCTGTGTATTTCTTTTTGCTCCTATATAGCTGATTGCTTGTTTATGTTCCTGTGTGCAAGTGCTTGATATCTCAGAAAACTAGATTTCAGGCTTGATGCAAAGGCGGCACACATTGTTATAGGAGGGCTTGTACCAATCCCTTTTTTCTTTTCAAAGTTTTTTTCTTCAGAGGGATGTTGGGAAGTAGTGTAGGGGTTGGAGGATGATAGAAGAGCCCTGATGGAGTAGTGAAAGGCTGTGGCAATGGAGGATATGTCTTTTTTTTGGTTTGAAATTTTCCCTATTTGGTTTAATGAGACAAAGCTTAGGTATGGGGAGATGGTGATTTTTTTTTGTTAACCAGGGATGTGTGGATGATGGGTGAGTGATTGGATCAAGTGAAGAGACCTTAATCAACCTATGATTGGCGATGCATAAAGCGTTTTCTATCGGATCCCTTTTCCTATAGCATTTCAAGACATCCTATAGTGCTACAAGATCTTCCTGTAGCACTATAGGATCTTCCTATAGAAGCTACAAGACATCCTATAGAAAACCATAGAATGACAAAAAGTTGATTTTTGAGCCCCGAGGATGGATGAGAGTGGTAGCGACATGGCTGACATGGATGGTATGGAGTGGATGGTGGGGGAAATGGAATGAAATTTGAGCATGATATCCCTGTAGCTTTGCATTTTCCATTATCTTCAAAACCTGAAAAATAACATAATTTATTAATGGATAGGTTGGAGTTCCCTATCATGGTATTCTTTTTGTTTTTTTTTTTTTTGAGGGACACATAGGCCGCCTCAAGTGAGGTTTCAACCTACCTTACTACCTTGGTTACCTCAAGGGAGGTTTTCACCGAGAATCTTTTATTTTCCTTTTTTCTTTTTCTTTTTCACTCCTGGGTTGCCTCAAGGAGTTTTTCAACCGAAGAGTTGGCCTCAAATGCCTCATGGAGGTTTTCATCTAGGCCTCTTATTTTTTTTTCTCCTTTTTTCTTTTTTCTCACAAATAAAAACAGTTTTCAAGAATGTTGTGACTTGGAAGCTAGGACACTTCCAATCACATTTACCTCCTTGCTAATGGTTCTGATGAACTCTTCCCTAGACACAGATATTTTGTAAGCCTTAAATCTATATCCATTGAAATGCAAGGGAATACCTTCCTCATCAATGGTCCTAATTTCAATAGCTCCATTGTCATGGCACTTCTCTATCAGGTATGGGCCTAACCACCTTATCATCAATTTTCCTTTGAAGTCCTTGAACCTAGAATCATATAGAAGATCCCAATCCCCTTCTTGAAAAACCTTGTACTTGGTGTTCTTGTCATGCCAAACCTTCCTTTGCACTTGGATAACTTTGGTGTGTAGGAGGGCCTGCATTCTGAATTCATGCAGACCATTTAGTTGGAGAAACCTCTCTTTTTGTGCCTTTGTAACATACAAATCCAACTATGATTCCATTCTCAAGGTATTGTATTCAAACTCAATGGAGAGCAGAGCCTTCTTTCCATAGATCAAGTCATAAGGAGTGAAACCAGTAGTTGTCTTCCAAGTTCTATTGTAGGCCCAAGTGGCCTCCACTAATCTGTCTACCCAATACTTTTTGCTGATACTCACAACCTTGGTGAGGATGCCTTCTAATGCTCTATTGGTGACCTCTACTTTTCCATTGGCTTGAGAATGAGAGGCAATATATTTTCTGTGCTTTATCCCATGCCACCTTAACAAATTTTCAATCAAATGTGATGTGAATTGAGCTCCCTAATCGATGACTAGTTCTGTAGGGTACCCAAATTTGTAGAATACATTCTCCCTTAAGAACTCTACCACTTTATCCTCTGCTTCTACCTTGATAGACTTGGTCTTATCTTACTTTTTCAAATAATCAATGCATACAATTATGTACTTTTTCTGTCCTGATGGTGGATTAACTGGCCCAATGAAATCCTTTCCCCACTTGTCAAATGGCTCTAAAGCCACTTGAGGTTGCAAGGTTGTTTCATCCTTGGGAGTAGGTTTCCCCATCCTCTAGCACTAATCATATCAAATGGTGTATCTTCTTGCATCTTGATGGAGACTGGGCTAGTAGTAGCCAGCTTGCAAAACCTTGAAAGTTTTCCTCTTCGTAGCAAAGTGACCTCCACAAGGCCCATCATGGTAGGCTGAGGGGATGTCAAATATTTCCTCTTCCTTGACACATCTCCTTAAAATTTATCTGGTCCCAATTTGAAGATATTGCCCCTAATCCAAGTGAAAGGGGCACTCTTCCTCACAATTATGCTCTTCTCCTTGGGTGACAGATTTGGAGGGAATTTTGCAACAACTAGGTAGTTGGCTACGTTAGCAAACCATGGAGAGAGAACTGAAACAAAATATAGGTTTTCGTCTGGTAGCTGGTCATCAACCATCCCTTCTTTACCTGTAGGCAAAGAAAGTCTAGAAAAAAAATCGCAACTACATTTTCTTTACCTGGCTTATCAATGATAGTTAAAACAAATTGTTGTAATAGAAGAAACCATCTAATAATTCTAGCATTCACATTGGGCTTGTTCATTAAGTACTTGATAGAAACATGGTCAGTATGCACAAATGTTTGATAACCAGTGATGTAGTGTTTGAATTTGTTCAAGGAATGGACAACAGCTAGAAGTTCCATCTCAATCATAGTGTAATTCAGTTCAACCTTAGACAAGATTTTTCTAATGAAGTAAATGGCATAAAGAAACTTGTCATCTATATATCATAGAGATGCTCCTACAGGTTTGTCAAATGCATCAAAATGGATGTGGAAAGCAAGCACCCAATTTGGGCCTCTAAGTATGGGTGTAGTAGTCAATTTCTCCTTCAATATTTCTAGGGACTTTTGGCAACTATCTAACCAGCAAAATTAAGATCCCTTGGCTAGCAATCCAAACAATGGTGAGGCTACTTTTCTGAAGTCTTTGATAAATATCTTATAATATCCATCTAAGCGTAAGAAACTCCTAGAATCCCCCTGCTTTTGAGGAGTAGGGACCCTTTTTATGATGGTAATTTTATTTGGGTCCACTTGTATTCCCTCCTGAGATATTGAATGGCCTAGGAAAGTCCCTTCATTCATCAAGAATTCACACTTCTCAGAACTAAGTGAGAGTTTCATTAAAATTCACTTCCTTAGGACCTTCCCCAAGTTAGAGAGAACCTCTAAGGAGTCACAACCATAGGGGGTGAAATCATCCATGTAGATCTTGACAGAGTCATGGACTAGCTCAGTAAAGATGCTCATCACTTCCCTTTGAAAAGTGGTAGGGGAATTACATAATCCAAAAGGAGGAACCCTATAAGAAAAGGTACCCTAAGGGTAGGTTAATATAGTTGTATCTTGGTCCTCTGGGCCGATCTAGATTTGATTATAACCACTTGATCCATCTAGAAAAGAGAATAATTTCTTCCCTGCAAGACCATCCAAGAATTGATCAATGAAAGGTAAAGGGAAATGGTCTTTTTTAGTAGCTTTGTTTAGCTCTCTATAATCCACATAGATCCTCCACTTTCCATTCTTCTCTGGAACCAAAACTAGAGGAGACACCCACTCACTATCTGAGATAGGGTAAATGATCCCTACGTCCAACAATTTCTGCAACTCTTCTTTTACTATGTCTTTGAAGGATGGATTCATTCTCCTCTAATGTTGATGCACTTGTTTGCATCCTTCCTTGACGTAGATGTGGTGGTTACACACTAAAGGATGCACTCCTTTCATTTTCTTATAGCTCCAAGTAAAGTCAACTAAGTGTTCTCTTAGCGTGTTACACAATTTCTCTGCTTGGTTGGCTAAGAGAGAGGGGTTGATCTTCAAAGTTTTAGAGGGACCAAATTATACCATTTTGACATGTATTGGAATTGTTTCCACAAGGCATAACTCATTCCAGGGATTACCCTCAGATTCCTTCACAAGCTCATCAAGGAGTATGGTGTTGGGGGTCAGTTATGGAGGATTTGATCAATGAGGTCATCTTCATCAATTTTCCCCCTCCTATGACAACATCTAAGGTGCAGATTGGAAGGGATGTAGTATGATACACTTCATAGTCCTCCTCCTCTTCCAACCATAGGGGCAAGTCATGCTCAAGGGATGGTTGAGAAGGAGGGTAAAATACCAATTGTTTATAAAAATTCCCATTCTTAATGGTCATATTCCCATATCGACAAATTATGTAAGAATTAGCAATGGCTAGCCATGGTCTTCCAAGGATGAGAGGGTAGCCATTGAATTTGGTCTTGGCCCAGAGAACTAGAAATTCAGTAGGATACTCTCAAGAACTAATAGAGACCATTACATCCTCAACAACCCCCTCAAGAGACACTGTGGACTTGTCTGCAAGTTGCAGCATTGTTGTGGTCTTTCTCAAACATCCTTGGAGGTTTAGTTTGAGCATGGTTTCCTTAGTCATCACATTGATGAAAACCCCAATATCAATCAAGGTGTGATGGAAAACGATGCCATCAATGTGTACATCTACCACAAGACTTCCAGGATCTAGATACTTTGGGCAAATCACTCTCCCGAACATTAGATCAGACAATTGACCAATAACATTGATGGTAGGGGTGTATTTCTTTCTCCTCCCAGGATGTTTGAAGTGTTTCTATTTTATAAGCGTATTGTATACGAGAACCCCTTGATAGCTTAGAGGAGTGGTATTTTCATGCACAAGTTTTTCAATTCTCCCAAAAGTTCAACCTCTTCTGGGGTGTGATGGTTAGGATGGATCAATCTTTCAGGAAAAGGAGGTGGATTGGCTTGAGAAACATTCTCTTCCTTTTCCTCTTCAAGCTCCTCAGGTGGAGATGGAGGTCAGTTATCTGGTAGCACTCTTCTAGATTTGAGGTGATTTCTTGAACTCCACATCATAGGCAGGGTAAGTGTCCTTCCACTATAGACTTGTTGTGCCTGCTTGTTTTTTGGGTTTGGATTTGGTTGAGAAGGCATCTGAGGTTTCTTTGGTGGAGTAGGATGAATCGGTTATGGTTGAGATGAAGGTGGAGGTAGTAAAGTAGGAGGTTGGTTGAATTGAGGCCTCCAAGCTTGTGATGGGGTATTCGACTAAGGAAGTAGAGAAGCATATGGATGAAATGGTTGGTTAGGGAGGATACTAAGGTGCATAAGACCAAGGAGAAGGTATGGACCATGAAGGGTGAGTAGGAGAACACCAAGGAGGCAAATATGCATTCTAATTTGGATGGTAATAGGAATAGGATGCACCTTGCATGCCCTGCTGGTAGGCCTAGGTCCTTTAGGCCTCATTTGGTTGATATAACAGAGTTGTTCAACCCCACCTTCAGTCCCTTGGTATGCAATTTCCAATCCAGGAAAAGAAGGAAACCTTTCTATGGAATGGTTCTCCTCAAACACTGAGTAGACCTCTATAACAACCAATGGAGATTCATTTTTGGGGTGCCTCCTAGTGCACTTAGGCAAAAGATAGCTAAGGCTCTCTCTGCTTCCTCTTGTTTCCTCTTAATCTGCATGGTGTCCCTTTACAGAGAAAAGGTGTGCAACATTTCACTTTTAAATTCCTCCAACATGTTTCCAATTTCATTTTTGATAGATGTGGTGGAGGAAGAGGAGCTGAACAAAGCTTGACTAGCCCTACCCTTCTTTCTAGTAGCCCTAGAATGGTTTTTTAATACTGTCTTGATATCATTATAGGGTAGATGATAAATTTCCCCTCCAGACAACATGTTTAGGGTTTCTAGTATGTCTTCCCTGATCCTCTAAGGAGGAATAACTTGAGTGATTCAGGATCAAGGGTGCATCTGGCCCTTTTTTAACTGAGTTGGAACCTGTTCTCATAATCTTCCAAGGATCCATCAGGCCCTAGGGTCATTATAAAGATTTCATCTTTGGTGTCTTTGGACCTACAATAGTCCCTATACTTGTTGTTAAATGAATTTTTCATTTGAGCCCAAGTGGTGATGTTATCCCCAGGTAGACCCATGAACTAGTGGAAGGCTGCATCCTTAAGGGTGGATGGGAACAACTTCATCTTTTGGTCATCAGAGGTATAATCATAAGTTCTACAAAGGACACTCAAATAAGAAGGTATCAGGGTCCTCTGAGGTTAATCCCTTGAAGTGAGGAAGGGCAGAGGGGCTTATATTTTTCATCCTAGTATCTCCATTAGTCTCTTTAATGGGAAAACCACCCTAATTCTTGTTTGCATCCTCATTTCTATTTTCATCCATGGTGTAAGTGCGTGGAATGTGTTATCACTCAGGTTGTCCCTAGGCTCCTATTAGGGATACGACCGAGGTAACCACAAACCAATCTTCTGATTGCAGGTTCTATCCCACCTGCAATCGGAGAGGGCTCTCTCCTTTAGATTCAACCTCAGTTGATCTAAATTCAACCTTAGTTGATGATTTTAGGCTAGCTTTCTGACTTCAAGGGAATGTTGACTGTGATTGGAAGGAAGGTAGAATTCTCGAGTAAAGAGGCACAGTAAAGTGTTATAATTTTTGAACCATTGGGCATGGAGTCACAGATTGAGGCATGCGAGCGTTTTCTTCGTCACAAGGGGATACGGAGCGAGATAGCCACGTAGGATACAACATTCAAGCTGCTGAAAGTATGGAATGAACATCAGGGATGAAAGGCAAAAGAGAATCTTTTCATCATGCTGACAGAGGGGAGAAATGGATGAGTGGGATCCCGGAGCAGTTAAGAATTCCAAAGACATGCACCCATATACGAAAGAAACAGGGTAAACTAGAGCAGTTAAAGAATTCTAGCTCATGACCGTTTCAGAAGAAAACATCGAAAAGTGAAGAAATTGAACTTAAGGTGTACTTAAACAAATCTTAAGCTATTCTTTTTTCCTGCAACTTAGAATGGCGGAAAGATGATAAAAACATAAAATAAACAGGGAGGAAGAACACTTATTGGATCATGCAGAGACATAGGAATTCCGTGATCATTCCTTGGCCAAGGGAAAATAGCAAGTTGTTTCACAATCCATGCTTTCAGCAATCTTTGATTATGAAAAATATGACAGTTACAGAGCGAGTCTTTACTCAGAGAAAATTGCTGGAAAGAAACTGACCAACAACTACTACTACCAACCAACCAACCCTTTACAATCTCACTTCGGGTGGTATTTATAAACAAAATATCAGGAAGACATCATTACAAGTGATCGTGACAGGTTTGCTTAGAACTCTTCAAAATCTAAATGCTTGCTGGAAATAAATGCAAATCTTTTTGGCTGCGCTGGGGGCAGCTGAATCGGAACAGGTGACGAGGTGGCCCTTGGGGACCAGATGCGGTGCTGCTGGAGTGAATGTGCTGTGGGGCTGCAGTTCGGCTTTGGTGCGAATTGAATGTGCAATTATTATGATTTGAGAGCTTCAAGTGATTTTGCTCTCCTCCTATGGATCTGCTGGAAGATATTCAATTTCTCTTGCTTTGGGCCGCTGCTCAAGATATTCTCTGATACACTTTGCCGCTACATTGATGATTTTCCGCCGTCGACTGAATACTCTTTGACACGCTTGAAGCTGCTGATTTGATCTGATTCACTTTGAACTCTGTGAATGATCTGCCGTTGTCTTTAAACCGGATCCTTTGGCACGATTGGGCGATTTCGGGCTTTTTCGGCGCGCAGTGGGCTCGACAATCAGAAGATTCCCTGAAGATTCCTCGAAATGGCCTATTTCCCGTAGCGATGCGTCGAAAACTGCCTCTGTTTCTTGATCTGGAGCTCCGAAGTGCGACTTTTCTCCTTGCGCGAAGCTTTTTCGGCTTTTTTGGCTGCTGACGTAAGCACTGTGTCGGCTGTGCGGCGGATGACGTCATCAGTGGGTCCCTGGTACATCGCGACGTGGTGGGGTACTGGTGGACTGTGGTGAAGAGACTCCGGTGCGATATAGCAATATCGCGTCGGCGGGGAAAGAGAGGGATCCTTGGGTTGGGCGTGTGGTGCTTGCGATTGCCGATATGCGATATCGCGATATCGCATCGGGGGAGACAGAGGGGTGAATAGATTGGACACTCGGCGCTTGCGATCGCCGATCACCGATTTCGTGATATCGCATCGGCAGGGAACAAATGGGCAATGTTTTGCATGAAAGTGAGATGGCGAGGTTGCGATGCAAAAACGACTTTGAAGGGGGAAAAGGTAAGTAAGTGGGTGTGAAGGGCCTTTGAAGTTTCGGAAGGGGTCCGACTACTTCGGGGGAGTTTTATACTTAGGAAGGATTCCATAGTATGCGATAGGTGGTTTCGGAGGTTGGGTTCTTACTTAGTTTCTGATAAACTAAGCAATTCCCGGGACTTGCTATGGTTGTTTTTCAACCAGGTGGAAGGGATATTACATAGGGGAATTTACTTAATATTAATACGGGGACGGGAAACATAGGGAGCTACATAATAATGTTAGTGGTTAACATGGAGATGATAAGAAAGCGTTAAGTTCGGGGGGAACTTAGGCTGTTGCAGGGGGTAGGACCATACTTCAGGAGAAGATATGGAACAGCTTTGAGTAAAGCAGATCTTTACTCAACCAGAGTGATGAAGATGATGAACTGAAGAGGTGTCAAGCAGATCTTGACCTCTTTTGGGGATGTTAGTTAATGATCGGGGGAAAGCAGAGAAGGGGAGTTAGTTATACCTCATTTGAGTCTTTTGCTTACAAAACTTTGTTGATTATGTTCTGCATGATATGATACCTGCAAACTTGGAACTTGTCAGCAATTCAACAGCCTCAGAACTACCTACCCAGCCTACTTCCTAGCATTTTTTCTTCTTTTGCTTGGGGTGCACTTAGACTTGCAAACCCATCATACATTTTTCTTTTTGATGCTTCCTATCTACACACTACCCTTTATTTCTTCCAGAGGCCCAGATTAAACTGTTGGACTCTTCTGTTTTCTACCTATCTAAAGAGTCTGCCAAGATTAAACTGTTTGGACAGACTTACAATATCTATATTCTAAAACATGAAATTTAAACCTAGAGGAGACCAAGATTAAACTATTTGGACCTCCCTTTAACTAACAGTAGCGATACCAGGAAACTTTACAAAATTTGATGGCAATTGCATGAATCTTGAAGTAGCCTTCTTCATTTGGAGACTGTTGGAGCAAATATGGAGCATTGCAGCAAGCAAAGCACGACATATTTGGCCTGTGAAATGCCAATCATGAAAAATGAATACCTGCTGCAGCAGGAGCTAACAGTGGCTCCACTCGGGGATGGCTTCTCCTTGCGGGAAGTCAAGTACAGCAGGCCAGAGCACCTTGATTTTATTTTCTTGTTGTCCTCTGCAAAACTGGGAAGCATCGCCTGCTTTCTTCCGCGTGTTCCCAGTACTATAAACTATAAAAAGTCAAAAAGTATGTACAAATCAATCATCACCTACTCTTTTAAGCAGGGGGATCATTGTAGTGCTTCAACATTCGGTCGTTGATCGGGCCTTCTTCCGCTGTGCTGTTATCAAGCGATTTGAGAAAGTAGGTGTTATTGCCTTGCACAGCGCTGATAGTGTACAAACCTTTCCACAAAAAATCAAATTTAGCGTGTTTTCCCTTGTCTTCCCTCCTTGCATCCCATCTTAGGACTTTGCTGCCTACCCGGAAATCATCTGCTTTGGTTCTCTTGTCAAACATTTTTTTGAGTTTTTCCTGTAGACTTTGAGCTCTATTGAAAAATTCTTCTCTGGTTTGCTGAAGATGAATGGTCTGATTAATCCTTCTCTGCATGTCATTTGGTTCAGCCTGGATTTCTTGTAACAGTTTGATAGTTGGTATGCCCAGAGATAAAGGGAATCTAGCTTCCATGCCATACACAAGTTCATAGGGGCTCATCCCGATGGATTTTTTGGTGGTCATTCGATCTGCCCATAGGGCGCTGATGAGCTTCTTGTGCCAGTTCTTTTTGTTCTCTTCTAGCATTTTCTTTATGATATTGATGAGGCTCTTATTGGAGGACTCGGCCAGGCCATTGCCTTGGGGGTAATAAGCTGTGGAGTGCCCTAAGGTAATGTGGTACTTGTGGAAAAAGTTAATGATTTTATTGGATTTGAAGGCAGCTGCGTTGTCGGTAATGATCTTCTCTGGGCAGCCAAATCTGGATAGGATATTATTTTCAAGAAACTGGATGATGGTGGAGTCATTGGCTTGCCTACAGGGGATGGCTTCAATCCATTTGGTGAAATAGTCGGTCGCTGTTAGAATCCATTTGTGCTGGCCTGAGGAGGAGGGGTGAATTTCTCCGACGAAGTCAAGACCCCATTGTTGAAAAGGTTTTTCGGTTGAGATGGGCTTTAGGGGCAGGGGCAACAATTTTCTTTTGCCTTCAAAGATTTGGCATTTATGGCAAGAGGCAGTAAATGCTTTCACATTTGTAAACAAAGAGGGCCAATAATAACCGGCCCGCAAGATCTTGTCCGCCGTGGATTTCCAGTATAAGTGGCCTCCGCAATCACCTGCATGAAATTCTCTCATGACGCTGTTAGTTTCATCCTCAGTTAAACATTTAAGCAAAATGCCTTCATAATTCTTCCAAAATAAAGCACCATCTATGACACAGAAGTTTGATGATTTCATTCTTAAAAATCTTTTTTTAGTTCTGGACAATCCTGTGGGAGCGCACAGGTTTAACAAGACAAAACAAATATCAGAATACCATGGGGATTGTGTGAAGGTATCACTGATCTGTAGAGTCGCCAGCTCCTCTTCATCGTCCAGCTGATTAATGTCAAGTTCTTGGAAATTCGTTTCGGCCATCAGCTTAGCTAGCCCTTGTCCTTTTATGAGCTTGGTGGGCTTTATCTCAATGTCTTACTCAAGGATGCTAGCAATCCATTTGCCTCTCCTGCCTTCCAATCCTTCTTGAGTTAATATGTCCTTTACAACCGCGTTAGGGACATATGCGATCACATGAGAGTAGAGGATATAAATTCTAAAGTCTTTAATAGCTTTGACCAGGGCGTAAGCTTGTTTTTCCATGATTTGAAATTTTAGGGGCGCGTCTCTCAGAGCTCGGCTGAAGAAAGCTATTGGTTTCTCATTTCCCTGATCGTCTTTCTGCAGAAGGACTACTGCTATGGTATGTTCTGATGCGAAAGAAAAAATGATAAATTCTCGGTCAAATTGAGGACTAGTTAGGACCGGTGTTTTAGTCAAGGCAGCTTTTATACCCTCAAAAGCCTGCTTGGCCTCAAGGGACCATCTCACCTTGGCGTCCTTCTTTAGCATGTTACTCAATAGCCCCATTGACTCAGCTAGATTGGGGATAAATCTTCTTAGGAAGTTGATTTTCCCAAGGAATCCTTGTATCTCCTTCGTGTTTCTTGGGTAAGGGATTTGGAGGATAGCCTAAATTCTTCCTGGGTCAATTCTGATTCCATCTTTTGATATTATATGCCCTAATAACCTGCCTTCCTCCAGGGCGAACAGGGACTTCTTCGGGTTCAAGGAAATACCGAATTTCCTACATGTGATAAAAATCTGCCTTAAGTGCTTTAGGTGTTGTGAGTCAGATTTGGAAAATGGGGTCAGGTCATCCAGGTAAACCACAAGGAAATCATGTATTTCCTTAGCGAAAGCGATATCCATTGCCCTCTGAAAGGTGGCGCCGGCGTTTTTCAGCCCAAAAGGCATTTTAACGTATTTGAACGTTCCCCAGGGCGTAGTGAAAGCTGTTTTGTCCTGATCATCTGGGTGAACTAGAATTTGGTTAAATCCCGAGAATCCATCAAGTAGAGAGATCCTAGAAGAACCCACCACCCTTTGCAAGATGTGATCCATTTTAGGCAACGGGTAGTGGTCCTTTAGGGAGACTTGGTTTAAGTTTCTCAAATCTACGCACAGTCTTATCTCCCCTGTTTTCTTCCTAGTAGGGACTAAGTTGGATACCCATTCCGAGAATCTGATAGGCGCAATGATCCCTGCATCAAACATTCTTTTTATTTCTTTTTTAATCATAGGGAGAAGCATGGGGTTGATTCTCCTGAGTTTTTTTTTGAACGGTTTCTGGTTTGGCTTTAGGGGAATGGTATGCTGGATTACTGAAGTATCATAGGACTTCAAGTCCTCATAACTCCAGGCAAACACGTCTTGGAATTCTTTGAACAGATCCACATATTTGGGCTTTTGGTCAGGAGGCAGGTTTCTAGAGAGTTTGATCATCTTGGGATGTTCTGCTGTTCCTATGTTGTATTCTTCTATGGCGGCAACCAAAGGTTCCATTTTTGGTTTTCTGGCTACATCGTTGCTATCAAACATGTCTTCCAATGGGGTCAGGATAGCAGGCAAAATATTTCCTTTTAGGTCCATAAATTCTTCTTCTGCCTCAGCTGCCTTAGGAGAGCAAGACTGTTTCAGTTGCCTTATGTTTGTGCTGTCAAAAATAGTCGGGCTGAGTATCTGTTCAGCCATGGGGGTTGTTAGGGTCATGTGATCTAGTTGCTATGTTTCTGGTGTAGCATCCATGTCAATGTTGGTGCTAGAGAATTCCCCTTCCAGAGTTAAAAAATTGTTAATCTGGACATCATCTTTGAATACCTCCCAATTCTCGACATTGTTAGGAATTGACGGTCTATGTTTTACTTCTGCAGTGAAGTGGTGACTTGGTCCAAAGGGGAACCTAGAGGTGCTAGCAAAGGTAGCTAAGCTATGAGCATGAATGTTATTTTCTCGTGCAATTTTGGTCAGCTCAAAATCACTGAAGGTGCTAAGCAATTCGTTGGCCGTGGCTCTGTAAGCTCTCATTCTACTGTCATTGGCGACGAAATTGCCCTTTATCTGTTGTATAATGAGGTCCGAATCGCCTAGGATGGAGATTGTGGTGGCTCCCAAGGTTTTAAGCAGCTTGAGACCTAAGAGGAGGGCTTCGTACTCTGCCATGTTGTTTGTACATTTAAAATTGAGTCTATAAGCGTGGCCTTGTGCATGATTTTCGTGAGTTTTGTAAATCCACACTCCAGCCCCTGCTCCTAACTTGTTAACTGCACCGTCAAATTCTAAATACCATGAGACATCTCGTCCAAGGTGAGTTTCAGGGGTTTGAGGGGCCTGCAGCGCAGATGAACTGATTACTTCTGTTTCGGGATTTTCTTCTAGTCCTGTGCTGGTCATCTGGGCTGCAGAAATAATTTCAAGCGAGTTGTCGATTGGCCTCTCCCTAGCATTGGTTTCTTGTTCTAGGGCAAGCAGTTCATCAGGATTTGGAAGACTTGTATTATCATTAAACAAAATAAAAGAATCCATATCGGAATGGATTGAGTATATTGGAAAATTTTGGGGTTTCTCCTCACTACTCACCACATATTTCATCAGCATTTCCCTATAAAGTCTCTTTGGTTGCCCAAAGACGGATATAGTGGCGTAAGAGAGGTCGAGTTGAAGGGATCCTTGCAGTTTTGCTCCCCATGATCGGGATAGCATCATGCCATATTTTGTGGGTATGTCAGCTACTACTACGTCCATTAAGATCGTTTTGTTTGGGAATTGGACAAGGGATACACAAAGATCTTTGATTAAGCCTAGGCATTTGACTTGGCTCTAATCGAATGAATACAGATCCTTATAGGGTTGGGTGACATCGAGATTTAACTTTTCCATTACGGCTTTGGGCATGAGGTTGTGTGAGGCGCCGGAATCAAACATAGCATTGTGCAATATCTTGTCGTGTATGTGCAGGCTGATATAGAAAGGTGGAATAGGTCCGAATGCTGTTTTTCCGTCAACCTCTGGCCCGAACAGTAATTCCGGGGTGTCATCTAGAATATTTACATCATCCCTAATTTCGGGCAATTGGAGCGATTTTTGAATTTGTTGTCTATACACAGTTTGCTTAGCCAATTCTGAGAGGGGGATGGAGATTTTGAGCTTCCCGATTTCAGCTTCTAGGCTGAATGGCTTTTCTGCTGGGTTTCGGGTATTAACACCGGGGAGTTTTTCGTTCTCCGGCGTATCTTCTGTATTTCCCTTTGGGATGTGCGTATCGCTATGTATAACTGTCCGTGGTTTTTCTGTTTTGGGAATATTTTCATGAATGCTTTCCAGGTCTTTTCCAGGGTGGGAAGAGTGTATTGGTTGTTCTATAGAACCCTGTGTTTCTGTTACATCTTCCACAATAACTTGTTGCGAATTTGGGACCTGGTTGTCAGTTGTATGACCGTTGGTGCTTTTCCCTTTAGCCCTGTTTGGCTGCTTACCATCCTTTGTCTTGCTGGGTGGAGACACATCAACAGTTCGTGTTCTCAGTTTGTATTTCTTATGTACCTCATACATGGCAGTGTCATACCCTTGTTTAAAGTCAAAGGACTCTCCCGATCTAGTGTGGAATTGCTCTATATTAAGGTATGGGGGTTTTCTTCCGTGAAGGAGGATTGCTGTCCATTTTCTGAATCAACCAGGTTCATCAGGGTCCCATCTGTGGGATCAGC